>CABFPE010000766.1:177103-193826 GCA_900660155.1 Hofstenia miamia
TTTCTCAGAAACGTCAATATCTAATTTATAACCATTATTAATTTTGCATTATTATGAAATGTCCACAAATTTACGTTAAAGGGACAAATTGGAACATTTTACGTTGGAACAAATTATAGCGCACCGATTTGTCTAGCATGATCAATTTATGATTTTATCTAGCTTCAACTACTGTTTTACCTCCATGTTTACTTTTTATTAATTTTTGATATGAAAATAATTGCTTAAGTCAGGCAACAATTTGGGAGTGCTTTCTCAAGTACAGGGCAACACGTAGCTCCTGGAGGTCTTTCAGATTATCCAGCCCAAATTGTGGACCATTTAGTTTATGTATACAGTTAGGTATAGGGTAATAATAAACCTCTTGTTCAATATTCAACATGTACATGCACTTATAACTTACAACACTGTGATGATACTATGCTGTTGACTAATGTGAATGTCTGGCAATTACAGACTATTAATTAGTGAAATGAGAGATAACAATGAAAATGAGATGCTTTATTTTTCAATGTGAGAAAGAAATTAAAAGTGAGACAAATAGGGTAGCACCAGTCACTCAGGTTAAGCAATTTCATTCATTCTGGAGACTTTGCTTCAGCTGGAAGCCATACAAATTGGTCATCTTGGATTTTACCTAAAGTAACTACTTACTTGGATGAATTACTGATGTTATATCTATAAGTTCTCTGCTATTCTAACCTCTAGAATCAGGGCTGTCTTTGTATGAACACTACTCAAAACCCTCTGCAGATTAAATTAGTTTTCTAGTTAAATTACTATTCCAGCCCACGATTCTACATGGCGACCATGACAGGACACTGACATGATAACTGTCTATTTTTTGTTGTTTCTTTTGATGGTTTGATTGTGAGTTGGTTCTTTGCTTTGGTATGTATCAGCTGGGATAGTTGTTTCCCCTGATCACTGTAGGACCTTATTGCAAGTCTACCAATCAATGTGTAACATAACTTCTCCACCCCTGGATGGTGACAATGAAATTCTTAGTTTGTCTTGTTTAGATTAGTGCCATTTGTTAAAGCCCTTATTTTCTCAGTGCTTTATGTGTTGGATTTATTACCAAATACCACCATGTTCCCCATTTGGGTTTGTTATTTATTACTTCTATGACCTGCATGTTTCTTCTTGTGTTTGTGGAAGTGCTCCCAACTGTCAGTTATTGAAAGTTATTGTTCTGTTCTTAGATTGTTATGGATTCAAGTCATACAGTTACTTATTCTCCTACTTTTGGGACTCCTCTGGTTTGGAGTGTCCCCTGTGCAAGTGTTGGTAGCCCAAACATTACCCCTTGTACCATTGGACCTTTGCTTGATTTGTCTCAGGCTACTTCACCCATGTCAGTTACACAGAGGATGGACCAGAACATGTTGACTGCCCCTTATAGTAATGCCAGCAACATTAGTCCAGAGTATCACCACAATTTTCAACGCATATTGAACACCCAGAATGCTCCCCAATTCCTGCTCATCCCTACAGTTATAGTAGTGCCTTTAAACAGTCTATTCCCAATTTCAACACTCAGCATGTGGAAATCAAACATTTAAAAGATGCCTTGTCTCAGCAAGTGGCAATGAGGATGGAGAGTGAATGCCATGTGGAGTCTCTTCAAGCCAAAATCAACACTCAAAGCATGTTGAGTATCAGAGAATGGAGAGGCAGATGCTGGAATCTACAATTGCTTTGGAACTTCAGATTCATAAACTAAAAACTGTTGTTAGTAATGCTAATAATCAAAACAAGGTGCATTCACCCAGAAACCACCCTGACAATTACATCAACTGTGCTGCATTAAATGAAGCCTTAGATGACTTGGCTGAAAGAATAACTAGTCAAGTAGCCCAGATGATTCAATCAGCAAATCCTAGTCATCCTTTACACACACCTTCTCCTTTTGAAGAGAATCCTACCACAAGATTTTCCAATTCTGCTCCACTATGTACAAATGCCTTGAATGGCCACCCTACTTTTGCGCAGTCAGCTCTCACTCAGGAGTCTACCCTCACTACCTTAGCCACTCCTCAGACTGGTTATGTCCCTTTGATATCTGATCTGGTGAGCACTACCATATTACCCATGTTCAAAGAGCATGTCAGTGACACTAGCCCACTTCAGGCAAATGCTGGACATTCAAGCAGTCAATGTCAACCTAGATGCTGGAAGTCCTTTCTCCCTCTTGAATCAAGTGGGCAAGCACAAGTATTCAGCAAGCATTCAGTTCTTCCTAAATTTACTGGCCAGATCAATGCTGTGTCCCAATCTTTTGATGAGTGGTTTTTCTTGTTCAAACTTACCATGAACAACACAAAAATTCTCAAGAGTCCACAGTGTCTCAGTTTCCACTGTACTTAAGTGGATTGGCTTACAATCAATACATGAAGCAGGGAGTGCACCATCTAAACCAATTATCAGTTGCTAGTGGGCTTCTTTGAGGATCATTATAGGGCCCCACACATTAAACACCAGTACAAGACTCTATTGTGTGATATGTCATTTAAGCTGGGTGACAACATCTGGAATTACATCACACAAGTAGAACAATTATTTCAATTGAGCAGCTTGTTGAATGAGTACTTGTGCCATGATCTCTTTTCATACCTATGTCAAGGTTTTCCTCCCTCCATACGGAATAGGCTGGGAGTGAAGTGTGATCTGGAAGAAAGCTGCATGAAATCATTCAAAAAGCCATCAGCATAGTGTACATGATGAAGAACTCTCATCACATTGACAAGGACATCGCCAACCTTGCCAGTGTTAAGAAATTTGAATCAAGAAAGCTGATCTTCTCCAAAAAGGAATTCAACATTGCCTCAGTTCAACACTTTACCTGCAGAGAGAAAGGACACCTGAAGTCCAACTGTAAAGCTAAAATACAACTGATAGCCAACAGAGAAGGATTCATTGTCACCCTGAGTGGAAGGCTTAGTTGGCTTAATGGATGATGAAGTGACCACTTCACAAGATTTAAATTAATGGGAGCACTGACTCCTCTCAAACGTGGATGGGACATTCTAGTCATTACCAATCTCATAAGAAGAAACCTGATACCCATGGAAATAAATGGAAATATCATTAACACCACTGTTGATACTGGAGCTGCTGCCTCCATTATTAGTGATGAATGCTGCCAGGGACTATGTTTTAACCAAGATTTGTTGGACTCCTCCTGTGTCAAGCTTATAGATGCCTCTGGAAACCGACACTGTGATTTGCATTCATGCTGAACCATTCAAGATAGATCTCCTTGACATAGACACTTTGAATCACAAACTCCCTTATGATCTGATATTAGGAAATGACTTTCTGGAAAGGAACACTTGCATGATAGACTATAAGAACAACACTATCACAATTAAGGATCAGGAAGCTATGCAACTCACTACCATTCCTGAAAGGGAGATAATTTTCAATATAATGGAGCCTATCTTGCTCAAAGTGAAGCATTGGATGAGAATTGCAGTGTCTTCTGGAAGTGAAATCAATGAGGACATAATGATAGCAGGGCAATGAGGCAAGTATATAAGGGGAGTTTCCTTCTCACCTGACTTGTGCAAGGTCTCTAATGGGAAAACACATGTAACCATCTTAAATGGAGCAAACTTCCCAGTAAGATTTGGAGCCTCACAACTGCAGTTGGTGGGAGTGCCAGTGAGAGTTGAAAACATATCAACATCTTGTTTATCAATTTGTACCACAGTCCATGATCTAGAAGAACCAGCTAGTCTGGTCAAGGTACCTCTGGTTTCTAATATTTCTCATCCTCATTTGAACCAAAAAGAGAGGAAGTCTCTGATCTTGGTTCTTCATAGCAAGGATGCAGTTTTCAACTATGGGGTGATAAGTTTTGGCCAGGCTGTTGGCAAGGAGCATGCTATTGAGGTTAAGCATGACAAACTGATCTGACTGCCAGTGCACATAGTTCCCAAAAACCTCAAGCCTGAGTATGAGAAGATCTTAAGTGATTTAATCAAGAGTGGGATTATTCAGGGTAGCAATAGCCTCTATGCCGCCCCAATGGTCTTCATTCAGCAAGGTGAGAAATATCGGCTATGCATTGATTTTTGCAAATTGAACAACATCACAATTGAAGATGCATACCCTCTACCCAGGATTGAGGATTTATTATACAACGCCAGTAAGTACAAGTTCTTCTCTTGCTTAGATCTATTCAAGGCATACTTGCAGGTGCTGATGTGACCATCAGATATTCCTAAGACCACCTTCATCACCCCTTATGGCCTCTACAAATGGAAATATATGGCTTTGGATTGTGCAATGTGCCTGCTACTTTTCAGTGGTATGTAATGAGAGTGTTGAAGAATAAAGCTAATATACTTGAGAGGGGATATCAGCACACATTGATGATATACTAGTCACCAATCATACATTTAGACAAACTCAATCATACACTGGAGCTGTTGCAGAAAGCTGGCCTAAAGGTGAACAGAAACAAGTGCTCCATCACACAAAGGAAAGTGACCTTTCTGGGCAGGGTAATCAAATCTGGAAAAATTTTGATAAAAACTAATGTGAAGGACTTCCTAGAGAAAATTGAAATGCCATGCAGAAGCCGGGATGTGCAATGACTGATGGGTTTTCTGAACTACTATGGTATGTTCCTCCCAGATCTAGCAGAAAAGACAAAAATGATCTCCAACTTGCTCAAGAATTCAGCTGAGTTCCAATGGACCTGGTGAGAACAAGAAGCTCTGGTGAAGATAAAGGTCGAGCTCAAGAAAATACTGTCACTTAACATTCCCAACTACACTAAAGACTTCATTGTGGACTGTGACACCAGTGTGGTAGCCATCAGTGGAGTATTAAGTCAAGAGATCAACAGAATTGAGAGCCCCATCCAATATTTCAGTAGGAAGCTCTGAGCATCAGGAAAAACTATGGGGCTATGAAGTGTGAGATGTTGGCTTTAGTAGAGTCCTTGAAGAAATTTCATTACTTTATACTGGGACATAAATTCATGGTTCACACTGATAACAGCACACTCGCTTGGTTGAAGAAATTCAGTGGCAACAAATGTAACATAATAGCCAGATGGATCAAATACTTAAATGATTTTTCATTTTCAATCTGGCATCACCCAGGTCAATTCCACTTGAATGCTGATTACTGGACAGTGTTGCCCAGCTATGAGAGAGACCTCAAGAAGCCAGCTGGGGAGAAGGTCCCATTTACTTTCATTCCACACACCAAATACAACTTAATACCAGAAATTATTGCAGATTGTAATAGGAAACCCATTTTGGCCATCTTAGTGAGAGAAGAAATCTCAGAGGGAGAAATAATGTACCATCAACATTGTGACCAGATACTAGCTGAGATCATGAAAAGGCGAAATGATCTCTACTGTCCTACCTCACCAGAGGTCAACCACTACTTCAACTGTTACAATTGGCAGACAAATGAAAACAGATTGCTATACGTCAAAAATTGAAACAACAACTGACTTGCAATTCCCAAGTACTTTAGAAGAGATTTGGTCCACCAAGTTCACAAAAGGGGACATCTAGGCATACTGCAAACTGAGAAGACTTTCAACTCCATCTAAGTAACCATCACATAAGAGCTGCTGTCACAGACATCATTGATAAATGAGAAAAATGCCTTCTGCACAATGCCAGTCATTTCCCTCAGCAAAGAGATGAGCTCAAGTCTTAAGCAGTGGAAAGCCCTAATGAGCTAGTACATGTTGACCTTGAACAACTGTCAAGAGACAACAAAGGTTTCCAATACCTCCTTGTCATGGTCTACCACTTCACAAAGTACACCTGCATGATCCCACTAAACAGCACAATGGCAGAAAGAGTGGCAGAGAAGATCATCAAAGAATGGGTGTTGAATTACAGACCCATGCAGAAGTTATTCTCTGATCACAGCCCTCAGTTCAAGAGCAACCTCCTCCATACCATAATGAAAGAGCTAGAGATTGTCCATGAACTTACTACCACTTACTACCACCAGGCAAATGGGCTAGTAGAACAGTTTAATCAAACTCTCATAAAATTGGTCAGAGTTGCACTATCACAGGCTGCAGGAATGAATGGAGATGTGTCATCAAATGTGTAGAATATTTTTATAATACATCAGTTGATGTGACTACAGGGATCAGCCCCTTTAAAGCAATGTTCAGATGTGAGGCTACAACTTCTCTAACCATGATGTTCCCAAATTATGCAGACAAAATCACAGAATCATATGTCAATCAATTAATTCAAGACATGCGACAAACCCATCTAACTATCTGCCACAACACTAACCAATCCAGTATACAGCAGAAAAAAATGTTCAACAAGAAATTGTATGGAGAACCCCACAAACATGGTGACCCCATGCAACAAACCATATATCAATCAGCAAATTATTATACACTGATTTACTGCTGTGCCAACAAGTGCCTTCACATTGGCTAGCCATTGACCAGAAACTAATTATCAATACCATATTGCAATCACAAACATTCAACCAATCTGCACACTCAGTCACTGTATACTGTCATAGACATACAAGTCAGCTTCACATTCACACAGAGTGAACAGACACTTAGCAAACATCTGGTCTGACATCAAAGCCAATTGAAACCCCAAGTCCAATTGGCCCCAACTAGATATCATAAGTCCATCACACCACTATGACTCATCCATTGAACAAGTGTTCAGAGAGATCAAAGTTTATATGACACCCAAGACTGGAAAAATTTCAAAGCTCAACTATTTGCAGAGAAGAACATGCCAGACATTTACACACTCACAGCGCCATTTGGATACTCACCATCTACCTCACCAAAGATCTGAAATTACAAGTCCCATGACTCACGAAAAGCATGTGGCATTAGCAAGACAGACAACTCATGAACTAGCAGTCTGCCCATTGTCCTGGAAAGTCAAGAATTGGCTACTTTCCAAATGTAATCCTCCCTCCTCACCAGGAAAGATGAAACGCCCAATGGACAAATTTGAAAAATATTATGCCCAACTGGTGGGGGTGACCAGTGTAACTGGGAAGATGTCCAAAAATTAATTTGAGCAAGGGAGGTGTGTAGAGTCACTTGGGGAAAAAATTAGTGAAATATTATAGAGCATTTATTTTAATTTTTGTGTTTACGTCAGTGTGACGTCACATTCATAATTTCGATCTTAGTTTGTTGTCGCAAGTTTGTTGTTCCCTCCATGGTGCTGATTTGTGATGCTCAAATTTAATTTACAAGGGAAATGAATTGTCTAGCATGATCAATTTACATTAATGACTTAAGTGTAAACAAAGGCAGGTAATGATCTCATTTTTGTATTAAGCTGAGAGAACATGTTGAGAAAGGTTAATAGATTTTATCTAGCTTCAACTACTGTTTTACCTCCATGTTTACCTTTTATTATTTTTTGATATGAAAGTAATTGCTTAAGTCAGGTGACAATTTGGGAGTGCTTTCTCAAGTACAGGGTGACATATAGCTCCTGGAGGTCTTTCAGATTATCCAGCCCAAATTGTGTACCATTTAGGTTATGTATATGGTTAGGTGTAGGGTAATAATAAACCTCTTGTTTGATGTTCAACATGTACATGCACTTATAACTTACAACACTGTGATGATGCTATGCTATTGGCTAATGTGAATGTCTGGCAATTACAGACTATTAATTAGTGAAATGAGAGATAACAATAAAAATGAGATGCTTTATTTTTCAACATGAGATAGAAATTAAAAGTGAGACAAATAGGGTAGCACCAGTCACTCAGGTTAAGCACTTTCATTCATTCTGGAGACTTTGCTTCAGCTGGAAGCCATACACATTGGTCATCTTGGATTTTACCTAAAGTAACTACTTACTTGGATGAATTACTGATGTTATATCGATAAGTTCTCTGCTATTCTAACCTTTAGAATTAGGGCTGTCTTTGTATGAACACTACTCAAAACCCTCTGCAGATTAAATTAGTTTTCTAGTTAAATTACTATTCCAGCCCATGATTGTACAATATATCTGATAGATTTCCTGATCAGATAGTATTCATTGTTTGTGCTGGCAGACTACTCTATTCCTTTTAGCAGTAATTGAGAGTTGTTTTTAATTTTGAAAATGTTGAATGTAATTTTTTTAATATGTATTTTACTACACCCCTGCATTAAAAGCAGTTAATACTTGAATATGTTACTTGAGGGGGACCAGGAATCTGGAAAAATCGTAATAATGCTTTACATTGGTTTGCTAATTACAAATGCACAGATACAGGTGTTAAACAAATCTCTAATGTTTCTGATTTTTAATTGATACTGGTATGCCTGCATGTATATTATTCCAAATGTTTGTTTACAAAAATAAAGGAGCATTTAAAAAAGCAGATCTGACAGGATTTAAACCTGTAATTTCTGTATTAGAAATGGCTGTGTTGTCTTACACTATGAATCTGTAAAATACTTTATAGAAATAGATAAGCTATCCAAAATTTGTCCAAACTAAATATGACACAAAACAAATTAGCATTTATATATTAGCTATGAATTATGAAGTTATGCAGTACAAGGTATGCTAACGCAATTCTTGAATCATCAGGTTAGATCTAAACAGTGTCAGGGGTAAAATATATGTATATAATATGTAAACAGTCAATGATTATAATTATGGAACATATTTACGTATATTTACTTGTAATTCCGTATTTCAGCAATTTCAACTACAAAAAATAAAGTTTAAAGAAATATGTGTCTCTAAAGGTATTTAATATTTTGTAACGGCAGACTTGGGGGAAGTGACACCGAAACAAAACTCTTTAGACCCATTTGTTAGGTTGGTACTTTTTTTCATTCTATAAAATCTCAAATCTTTTAAATTTCTCTCAGAATGGACACTTGCAGTAATTTTTATAAGGGAAATGTGTCGATTAAATAATTATTCCGGAAGCATTTGACATAAATTTAGAAATTTGAGTTTTCAAGAATTAAAAAAGGTACCAACACATTGATTATGTTAAATATTTTGCTCCACAGGACAGTAAATAATTTCAATCCTATTACAATTTTGGATTTTTTGAAGATGCAGTTATGCACATTCAGATTGTCTCTCTATTATTGCTTTAATTAATGCTTTATTGAATAACCTTGTATTTTCAAATTGATTTGACTTTCTAACTTCTTTAATGTCTGCTTATACTTTTTTATATTAACAGCAGTAGTGGTAGTAATAGGCTTTGTTCTCTATGAACAATTTATTTCGGAGGACGTAAAATATTAACAATCTTTCCATTTGCGTTAGAATTTTTTCCGGCGAACTAAATAAGGAAAGGCTAGTTTTGTATTCAGGGAATTACTTGACGCACCCATTGAAAAACAAATTGTCTACTGCCTTCATCCAAACTAATAGTCTTTATTGGAAGACATGCATTAATAGATGTTGGTCAAACTTCATTTCAATAATTGAAGTAATTATAGATTACGCTTTAATTGTGTGATGTGTTAGTGAAATTTTAAACAATAACAATTTACTAAGTATTCAATGATTTTAGAGATTAAAATTAAAATGTCAATATATCTCTTGAAACACATTTATGCTTTTAATTTTTTTAATATTTAATATTAAATTTTTAATGCTTAAAATCTATGTGGAAAGACACTAGTGAAGACCATTCTTCGAGTGGGAACGTCATTCGGCTTCTAAAATGGGAAGATCGCATTCATTGGCTGATCTAGGGTTTTTTTACCATTCACCAAACAGTTAATTTTGTATGCATTCACTTGCTCGAAATTAGTTATAAAACCATCGGATATCTGTATTTTGTATTCGACTATCTGATGAAAACGGAATTATAAAAGCCCAATAAAGGGAACTCCATGCTAATAAACAATGATATAGATAAACTCCTATTCTGTGTCATCGCGTAAATAATCAGACATAATTTAGTAACTATGATATTGAATTATTTGCTAATATGAAATACATATTTCTGCATCTAAAATGAAGATGACAAAATACCTGATTTAATAAAATTAAATAGCGTGTTTTCCTTTTAAAAAGACAAACGTTTTTCCACATTCTCATAGAATTTTTAGCAAGCTTAAATTTTGAAATCGTGAGCCATGGATAGATCTATTGGTAAGCATATTTGATTTTAATGTTTAAAAATTGTACTAACCTGCATTGTGCCTGAATTTTTAAAAAATCATTTAAATTCTCCTCATATATAACGTTCATGTAATTATAGTATAAAGCATATGAAACAACAATTTTTACTGTTTATGAATGTCTGGGCAGACCCAAATAAATGGAGGCATTCATTGTGGATTAACTAAAATGAAAAGGGAGTATGCATTTGATTCTGGGCAATTTAAGTTTAAAGAAACACTGTTATCTTTTTTCTAAATTTGTTCTATATATATAAAATTATTCAATTACTGAGCTACATAATATATATATATATATATATATATGTGTTTGAACAAAGATTGGCGCTAAATACTGTATTTCAATTAAATTGTAGTTTTAGGCTTTAGAGGAATGTTGTATAAATAGGCATGGCGCATCAATGTTTTTCGAAATTACGTAAGTCACTTTTCTATATTATCATTTTTAAAAGCTTTTCACTAGACATTAAACAAGCGATAGAGTTTAATTTGTTTGTATACATGATCAAACATATTTTATGTTGGTTATAATGTCAGGAAAATCCATATTTATTTTTTTACTATTTATTGACGTTGTTATACAATAAAAAATCTGTCTTTTAGAAGATATCGTCGCGCATTGCGATGAAATTACTTGTTTATCATTGGGCCAGAAAACTGTCCAGCTTTTTGCAACTGGCAGTGCAGATAAATCAGCTATGTTATGGAAGATCGATAAGCCCCACTCAATAATGGTAATTTTTTTGTACTTATTCTAATGTTTTTGAGTTATTAGAGCCTCACTGGGCACACGTCAGCAGTTACATCCGTTTGTTTTAATCTTGCTGATGAGTTGTTAATGGTTGGCACACAGTCTGGCACAATCAAAATTTGGGATTTGGAAGAAGCTAAAGGTATTAAATATTAAATAATCGTCATAGATAATATTTCAATGGCTTGTTATTTTTTCATTACATTCAACCTGGTAGAAATCTGGTCAAGCCTAAGTTAGGCAAATTATCTGTTACTCGCATTTGCTGTACATGCATAACTATTATTCATATTTGAATTTCTAATTGAATTTTCACAATTTGTAAAGTGTATCAGTAGTTAAAAACAAGTTTTATTTTAGCTACATTTATTTTAATTTGAGCAATTTGCATAACGTTTTATAATAATATTTTTGAATTATAATAAATTTGCAACGTAAATTAATTTAGTAATGAGAACCCTGGCTTGTCATAAAGCCGCTGTGCCTTGTGCAGTCTTCCACCCATATGCCGATATTGTTGCCACAGGGTCTTTAGATAGTGGAATTAAACTTTGGGACATGCGTAGGAAAGGAATGCTATTTCAATTTAGAGTAAGTTTAAATATTGCTTATTTAATATTGATCGTGTTACACAATTTAGGGTCACAAGAGTTTCATAACTTCTTTGAATTTCAGTCCAGATGGTAGATGGTTGGCTTCCACGAGTGATGATTCGTCTTCTCGAATCTGGGATCTTCAAAATGGTAAAACGCTGGCAGACTTAAATGAACACAGTGGATCAATTACGTCTGGCGTTTTCCATCCAAATGAATTTTTATACGCGACTTGCAGTCTTGATAAGTATGCGTTCTATTTTAAATTTGAAGGACATTAATTTAGGACTGTTAAATTTTGGGATTTGGAATCGTTTTGTTGTGTTGGTACTTCTCCACGGGAAGCACAGTCAAGTTTGTATGTATAAATTCAGTTTTCGCACACAACTTGTCCGTATTTAGATGCATATCATTCGATAATAGTGGCCGTCGTCTGTATAGTGCTGGCAATGATTTTTTAAAAGTTTATTCTTGGGAGCCTGTTCTTACTTTGGATTCAGTGACACTTCCTTGGGACAGAGTTTCTACTTTGGGTCAAGCTGAAATGCAATTGGTAAGACATTTGATGCAATCAAAACATTGTTCCCCAAAATATTTCCATACATGATTGATTTAATCAATGCAATCCTTCACTTTGCACTTGTTGGTGGAAATATTTGATTATAAATTATTTTAATTTGTTTACATTCGATGTGTTTTTTTTAATTTCAAATACTCTTTTATTACTATTATATTATTTTTTGGTTCTCTTTCATTTTTATTCTTACCGACTTATCGAATTTCAGAGATTTCAATTGGTAAAGGAATATGAACACTCAAGTTTAATATTAAATTTACTTTGCAATATCCACTTCGTTCGGAAGATCACTTTTATTCTTATTTAAATTAAGTTACAAACCCTGTTGAATGTAGCTCCTATTGCCATCAATATGAGTTGCTCTATTATAATTTTGTTTCTAAGTATTATAAATAGTTACATTCTTAAATTTAAATGAAAATGTGCTGTTAGAACTTCTTGATATTGTACACGGCTTACCGTTATGCACTGCAGATTTTGTTGCTCTTCATGGATAATGTCATGAGTTCGCAAGTATGCGTTTTCGAGATACACCCTTATTAACTTCATTGGCTTGTAGTAAGTGTAGACAGAACTACAGTCCTTTTGAAACAATGAGTAATGTATTTCGTCAGTAGTAATCTGGCCGATGAAGATGTGAAGAATTCTCGAAAAATTGCCCTGCCGAAAAAATATTTCGACTCTGAAAATCGCAACCCATATACCATGTAAAATTAAATAGAGATTAAAGTAGAATTTCAAGTATGCAGTGACCTTCCGAACTCGCTGTTAGTTTCAAAACTGACATTTTAGTTTTCATACACATATTATGCGTCAATTTATGTTTCAATTTGTAGAATTTTGGAAGTACATCTCCATTTACTTGCTAAATTTTTTGAATAAATCAGATCTTTGATTTAGACCGTTTGGTGTTCGCTGTGATTTTATGATTCCCATTTGGTAGTATTCTCTTCTTTTGTTTCCTATTTCCAAACTGTTTTTCATTTTAAAGTTGTTAGATATTTATCTTCATTAATCTATATCGTCCATTTTAAGTAACAAATTTCTGATTATCATCAATATCTACAAAGAAATCCATTAGCTTTCATATTAATGCGCATATGTGAAGCCATCTGTTATTAATGCTTAACATTTAAATTAATTTTTAATACTATTAAATCTGTTTATCAAATTTTTAGACTTCAATTTTGGTAGTATTCATGCTTTTGGTAATCGGGTTTTTATAATTGTTATCGCATTTTTTACATGGTTTCTATCGTTTTTAATGCCTAAGCCATTTCTTCATTCAAATGCTTTAGATTGCAGCCTCCTTCTCAAACACATCAGTTTCCACTTACGTTGTTGATCTTAACCATATAAACACCGATATATCAAAAGGTGAATCAAAGGGAGATAAAGTTTCACGCGATTCGCCAATGAATTCCTCTCGTAAGAACTACACCAAAGGATCAAGACCGAGTACTTCGACCACTTATAAAGCGTTAGTTTTATCATTTTTATTCTTCATTCCATGTATCATTACTAATCAAAACCTACATGAGATAAGATTGTACAAATCATATTAAGAAAGTTTGCATTCAAAATCAAATATTAGCTTTTTACTGACGTTTTGTCCTGATTAACATTGCATATAATTTTATTCTATTGTACCATTTTAAACTGTCATAAAAATTTTTCTTAATTGTTTTTGTTATTTACTGTATCATTGTAATTTTTTGGGGTTAAGTTTTCAAATTTTCAGGGGCATAATATTTGGTTTATAAGCCCACGGTCTAATCGCAAGACTCCATTCTTAGTGTACTAACTTATAGTGCAACTCTCCATTTTACTGTTTTGACAAACTGCATGCGCAAACTAAAACTACATCAATGTACTTCAAAAACGATTAATGTATTTCAAGAAATATTTACTTTATTTAGAATTTGGCGAAGTACTATTGTTTATCAGTTTACTCAAAGCACTTAATATAATTTGCATTTTGTGGACTTGTTAATTCTACTGTTTAGCGACAAACAGGATGATGATGATAAAAGTATGGCACAGATAGACAACGCTGATGACTACAATGCCATTTTCAAGGCTAAGTTCAAATTGAGTATGTGTCTACTTAATTCATTTTTTGCCGTATAAATCATTAGTTGAAGTTTACTCAGCTTTGATAGCGAACAAATTTGTTCATAATATTTGTTATTTTTAGATATAGCAGTTATCTGCCGCATTTCTCAACAAAAAAACATTTGATTTATTTAAAAAATTATATATATTTGATCGAACGAAGTATTACTATTACACGATGTTTAAAAATACTATTTTTGAGGAGCAACTATTCCATATACACCATATCAATTTTGGTAAATTGTTTAAGTCCCTTCGTAACAGGCTCAAATTTCAGGCGCGATTATTTTGATTGAGTTGATTTGTTGAATGAATATCTTATGTATTCATTGAGGGTAACTGCTTGATGGTCATCTAGTTCTGGTTAAATAATTGTAATTTTGAATTCCTTCATTAGTAGATATTATTGAATCTACAGGAATATTATTTACTGCGCTTTGCTTTAGCTGCTGTATAACTTTTGTAGCTCTGCTCTCTCTTATGTATTCAATAAAGTCTATTTGCTTTGATGTAAACAGCGTTAAGAACATTCGTACAAGCAAGACCTGTATATTGAATCAATATGTTGGTTTGGAAGATCAGAAAATAATGTACAAGGTCGACTGAGTCGAAAACGTAAACTATATTTTCTGTCATGCCAAATAGAATTGAGCGATTTCGATAGTGCATGTAACAATCGTTCTGGTTACACCGATATTAATGCAGTGTAGTCTACACATTAAATTCATCAACCTTTAATATTTTATCTATAAGGCTATTCCATGTTAGATAACCTTATAACCTTTTCTTTTAACTCTGAGCTCTTCTCTTTATGTACTTAACGTCATTGCAATAAATGGTGGGAATTCCCCCATCAGATTTACAAAATTTAAAAACTAACGTCAAATGTATATTGTAGAGTATACTTTTTCAATATGTTCAAAAATTTTGGTGGAGCTTTGCCAATCTTCCATTATCTTATAAAAATATTTTTTGCATTTAGTTTTTCTTAAATCATGTCTCTAAATGCAAATATAGTCTCAAATTTACTAATTTACTCAATATAATAAAAACAGTAAAAAAATTTCGAATAGGACTAGGTTTTTAGGGGTGAAGAAAAATGTTTTTTTCAAGGCCTGCGTTCTGCAGGCAAATTTATATTTCTTACGTTTTAGCACTATTTGTATGTGAATTAATCGACCATATTTTAATTATTTGCAATTGTAATAAATGGGTATTTATAGTTTATTAAAATTAACAATGGTAATTCCAGTTTTACTATTTCGTCGACGAACATTTTTCTCTTAAGCAGTAATTCTGACCTATTCGTAAAGTAATGTTAGTTTCGATGTTTTAGTGAACACATTCAAAAGATGCATCTGTTACATTGACAAAGCGGTAGCTTACGTAATTCATACTGTACACATTTGAATAAAGTTTCACTTTCATATCGTCAATATTTATTTTAAGAACTCACTAATAATTGAAAAAACCTCGAATTGTCATATTTTCAAGAAATAAAATTACTCAATATTCCTGTTTTTGATTACTATTAATTACAAAATTAAACCATAATTTTCAAAATTCGAAGAATATCTTTAAATTCAATTTATATTTGAATGAAAATCTTAAATCATTAGATCATGACCCAGTCCCTGATCGCCCACCTACACGTCCTACAGATGTGCCTTCTTCTAGACCTTATAATGGAATTGAACAACCTATCGTTTCCCCACCAGACGTAACTCCTGCCGCTGGACATGCTGTCGAAAGTCCACAATCTATAGACCCAAAAGAATTCATGCCGGTATGATTTTAGTACAAAAATGCTAGTTTTGATATAATTTTGTCATTTTAGATAATTCAAAGTATTTGAATTGGCGCTAACTACCTGATCTATAAAATCATCTCACTTTTTGTACCCATGTAATTTAAATTCATCGCAAATATTTAATTACAAAACAACTATGCTCCCTTGATGTTTTTAAGCTAAATATAATGTTTGTTAAATAACCCGATCTCTATAAACAACGATATTTTTTGTTATTCACTTAAGTATTTTGATCAAGTTTCATCTATTAATTTTTTATAGGAATGCGTCATAATTTTGCGCCTCGGCTAGTTTTGGTCGATAACGTCCTTTGAGATTTCAACTTCTGAATAAATGCAAAAGGCGCTTTAAAACATTTTGCATTAATTTTCAGATTATTTCGTCTGTTGAAAGTCCGCAATTGGGTTCAATACTGGTTAATGTTGCCGGATAGTTTTAATATATTATGATTAATTTTATGATTTAGAAAAATCAACTTCCCATTTCTTCGCACAAGACTAGTGTAGATATCTTTCAAACCGTGGAGAAAGGATATGAGAGTGTCAAAATAGTTTTATCTGGTCGTAATAAGAATTTACAAACTTTAAGAACCATTTATAGCACCGAAGGCAATTGGAAGGTATGTCTCTTTATATCCGATTATTAGTATTGGTTTTTATTAATTATTGATAAAATTCACTTCTTGCACTATCAATCCTTACGAATGAAATGCAACCTAATATATATATATATA
>CABFPE010000766.1:200177-220832 GCA_900660155.1 Hofstenia miamia
ATTATACGTACTTCGTACAAATTTTTGGCATGAATTTAAATTATTGGGAGATGTCATCGTCAAAAATATTTAGCATGTTTAAAATCAAATTTACAATCTTTTACAATCGCGCACTCGCGCGCTTTCTGTGTGAATAGAACTATCTTTAAACATGTGTTAGAAAATATCGCTCGCGCTAGGCTTTAATTGGGATTGCGATAAATCTTTCTGTGTGAATGCTCTCTCAGTAACTCAACTGTTTAAATCTCTAGCGAGCCCAAGCTCGCACAATCGCGCTGTGTGAACACCCTGGCTTTAATACATTGCTAGAAAATATCGCAAGCACAATCGCGCTGTGTGAACACTCTGGCTTTAATACATTGCTAGAAAATATCGCAATCTCTCTGTGTGAATACCCAAGATTTAAAGCTAGCGCAAGCTCGCTTTCTGTGTGAACGGAAAAAGCTCGCACTAGCAAGCACAATCTTTCTGTGTGAATGCACCCTAAGAAGACATAATTTGTGGGACAAAGTAGTGGATTCATCAACAATGAGTGAGATTTTATGTCTGCTTCTTTTTTGGCTGAAACAATGTCTATGGTATAGGAATAGCTTTGCATTCTACAATCTCTGTGCAAGGCTATGTGGAATGCAGAGTTTGACCAAATTTTATTTAATTTGATTGCTGTGAAAAAATGAAATTTTAATAGTAACTAAAAAGGGTATCTTTATACTTACTCCAAATTTCGTACACAAACGTAATATAGTGAACTGCCTGGAGCAAAACAAAGTGATAATGATCCAACATCAGAACCTGCAAATATATATTTGGGTCCCCAATCGAAATTTACAAGAATTGCTGAGCAAACCTCGAGTACACTTCTTATTTATTGTTATTGATTTTGCCAAATTTAGAACATGTTGATTGTTTAGAATTCGCACTATGAATTGAATGTCCTTGCATAACGCGGTTTTGATCAACTTTGGTTTTGTCGAAAAACGATTTTCATTTATATGCGATAACGCTGTTTCTAGACCTATAATACAGGGTGTAAATATAGTCCTTTAACTTTTAAAGTCAACATTTTATCACCAGCTGAGTATAATGACACAACAAATATTAAACATAACTTAAGAATCTCAAACTAAAGATTTATCCCTCAACTTGTTTTCCATCAATGGCAACGTATTTCTGCAAACGGCATTAAAATTGATCGAGCGCGTTTTGACACATTTCGGGTGTGATTTTTTTTGCATTTTTCATCCATGGCAATCTTGAGTTGTTCAATGGTTTTGGGCATTGTACGGTACACCCGATCCTTTAAGTTATCCCATACAAAGAAGTTTGTGTAGTTAAGTCCGGTGATCGTGCATGCCATTTGTAGGGTCCTCTTTGACCAATCCACTTATCAGGAAAATCTTGATCCAAACAATTGCGCACCTGGTTTGCGTAATGCGGGGGTGCCCCATCTTGCTGAAAAAAAACAATTATTGAATATTTTGGGCTGCCATAAGTATGGAACAAGGAATTCTGTCAGCATAGAAAGTTAGTGGTCGGCAGTACCGTTGACATCAAAATAATAGGGTCCAATAAGACCTTTACAGCACAATCCGAAGCAAACATTGACTTTTGGAGCACCTTGCACATTCGTAATGGGATCTGTTTTTAGAGACCCCTATATCCGGCAATTATGGCGGTTCACGATTTACTTATAATGTTTCGTCATGCGACATTACGAGATATCTCAGAAACGGAGGTACTTGATTATGAAGCTGAAGCAATTCATTGCACTAAACGAGTCGATTGGCAAAGTCCTCATCTGACAGAAGCTGATAGAATTGTAACTTGTTTGAGTACAATTTGAGCTCATGTCGCAAATTGTTATGAATAGTCGTGTGTCCGATTGATCGAGTTGATTTACCTGACTGATTGCTAATGAGATCAGAAAACTCTTCACAAGCATCACCACTGCTATGCTTCCAGCTTCCAAAAAACGTTGATAAGTGGCTTGAACAGTTTGTTTGGTTGTGAACACACCCGTCTTTTGTAACTTGCGGACAGTTTGAGCCGATTATTTCAATTCAGACATCAAGAGAATCATTTTAATGCGATCATCTTGCGCCACCTTTTCCATGTACCAATACTTTGAGTCAATGTACAAATGTTTCGATTTGTAATTAATTATAATTATTGATTGGCGGAATTGAAGTTGAAGGATAAAAACTTTAGTTCGAGACTTTTAAGTTATGTTTAAAATTTGTTGTGCCATTATACTCTGCTGGTGATAAAATGTTGACTTTTAAAGTTAAGGAACATTATTTACGCCCTGTATAAGACTCCCACTGATGAATTTTCCTGTTTGATTTCTGTAAATATATGGAGCGAGAAAAGTATAGCAATTCTAGCTCATTAAAAGCCATCGTGAATAAATTTTATAGGAGAATAAGCTACATTCTTATTGATGTCATTGATAACGTGGAAAATAGGCTCCTTCTGTGTTAAATATTTGAGTGTAAATTCTCGATTCCTTCTTAAATTTCATTGACTCATTGACACACAACTGCGGAAGTAATACATACTGTATATGTTTCACTCAGTATATTGCGTACTGATTTGAATTGCTTCATTAAGGGTTAGGTAATGTAGAATTCCTTTCCTGCTATATATAGAAAGAAGTTCGCTTGTTCTCAATTTCCTGTGACAACACAACATATTCATGTCTAAGTTGTATTCTCAACAAATATCAGACATGTGATCAGCATGTTCGTTAAATATTTAGTTTTTGGATGTTTAAGTCTCATATTGTAGTAAGGTGCCTTTTATATTAAATAATAATTGTAGTGCAAATGCTCTCGGAATCAATTAACCGCGCAATGCAAGGGTTTCACATAATTTAATAGAGTTAACTGTAATTTTAGACACATCGAGTGTGGGGTGAAGACTATTACACTAATTGTGCTTAATTTTGGTAATTTAATTAAAACTACTTTAAAAGCTCAAACTGCTGCTATTGGACCAGACATATCACGCGAAGACAGGTATGAATTTTCTCGAAATAATCTAGCAATTGATTAAGTTTACAATATCTCGTTTATTTGATTATATCATATTCATGTAATAGAAAACTCTTTAAAATTTTGTGTTATGAGACACGATGTACTTGTTCTGTACTGTACTGATGCGAATATGATATTTTATATGTAACGTTTGTAAGTTTCAAAATTTTTCGCAGTTTTTGTTGTGTGATTAATGGGATTATTAATCTACAAAATGGCTGCCAAATTAAAGAACATTATTTAAGGAGACTGTTTCAGTACTTTCTCTTAGGAACTGTTCCACACTGTTTATATTATTCTAGTTTTTATTGAATTTGTCCATAGTTTCAATAAAAAATAAATAACTTTTTTCACATTGTGAAATTAATCTTTATTTTATTATTATTTTACTTAAAATGTAGATTTTCTTGTAAACAGATGGATTTATGTTTAGGTATAATAAATGCGAGGGTATTTTCAAAAACATAATTTATCTCCGCGATTATATTGATGAAAGGACTGGAATTCCTGGAAAAGTTGGGTTGGCGTTTAAAGAATTGAGACTGCTTCTGAACACTGGGTTATAGTTTTTAGCTTCTTAAAGTGCCATTAAATAGTTCCATGCAATGATTTAGTACATTGTTGCTTTGTATAATATTAGTGTGTACATTTCGTATACACATCTGTTTGCGTCCTTTGTAAATATTTGTTATTGAAATTGTTCAATCTTTTCAGCAATGACAATATCACACTTCTCTCAAATGCTTCAATTTCAACATTTTTCTTTTTTCTTTATTCTATGCATTTATCCAGTTATAATTAAACTTAGAATTCCTAACATTTAACGGTTTCCAGTTAAGATGCAAAAAGTCCACAATTCTTGCATTTAAGCATCATCAATTCCTTTATTGACAATATATTTTTGTGAAGTTCAATAGTTGTATAATTTCAAGATATTATTCCTCTGCTCTGTAGCCAAAGTTGTGCTGTAATTGCATCCTCAAATTTCTATCATTTTATCAGCATGCCAATTAAAGTGGTGCTTTGATGCAAGAATGGTCAACTCTTCGACACAACAACTCAATGAATTTTTCATTAAATACATTCCGTTGATTAAACGATTTGGCACCTCTTGCTAGAGGGGATCTTTCTATATTAATAGATGGCTAATAGATATTACAATAATATGTATGAAGTTTCCACAATCAATTTTTGATGAAATTCAATCATTTCTTTGATGTCAGAATAGAAGTAGATTTGATGCTATTGATGAGGTGATTTAAATCATTGAGAGTACAATAGTGTAATTCTTGCAATTACATTGTAAGTATTAGAACTTATTTTTTGAATGTCTATATAAAGGGTAATCACATACTGTATACAATGGAACACCGGAAAATATATTTTATTGTCATTATAATATATATAAGAAGAAGTAATATCTATATTCAGAAATTGAACAATATAAATACTGATAACAATTCTGAAAGCGTCAATAAAATAAATATGTTTAATATCAAAAAGATTAAAATAGAAAAACTAATATCTGTTTAACGAAATTAATAAAATTGCTAAATAAATCTAAGACATTTCCTTTTACAATACTTGCAGGTGTTGATGAGAATTTTAACGAACAGACATTTCTCTTGACTGAATGGTCCGACGTATAACTTATGGCCAAGTGTTGAGGGCATAATCAAAACGAGACGCCTCAAACGTCATTTCGACGCTGAATGAATGAACCTGAGAATATTTTGCTAACCCCGTCGTTAAAGTTCAATTTTTGTGTTCTATTCTAGCCAAAGTCCGGCATTTCACATATTGCGCCAGAAAAAAACCGCCTCATTCCATAAAGATTCTAACGATATAATGGGATTTGTATAACTTTTGCATGTCAATATTTCTGAAACTTGAGTGGATTCCTTCAAAAATTGTGAATATACTAACCTGGTTATGCTAAGCTTACACACTTTAGACGACTTCTTCAAATGGGTATTAGATGGTAACTTGATATGTTATAAAATTTTAATTATCCATCACTAGGATTCGAATCTATCAGTTTACAATAATTCGAATCGGGCTATTTGTATTTGACCTAATTTGCATGTTTGTGATCAATATTTGTATTATACAAAATCCAATACAGAAACTCCATATGATGTAGAATTTAGCCGATTTTAAACTGTAAGACCTATTAATCGCAAACATACTTTTACACGGTAAGATTTGTTTTTATGATTTCTTAATTCAAAATTTAAAAACTTTAACAGTTCTACCGTTTCTCTTTTATTAAGTATTAATAATGATATCAATTCATTAGTATATTGACGAATTTCATTTGGCACATTGTCAACTTGAATTTGAAAAAGGTTTTTTTGCAGTGGACTCAATTCACTAACCCGCTGATGATAGATGCCGCTAACAACGATGACTGTTGGGGTCCTTTACGAATTTCCAAAAATAAATATTAAGCGGTCGAATATGGTAGATTTCAATAAGTAAAATTATAATTAATAAATTAGCAAAATATAAAGCTAAAATGGAAGCAAGAACAGAAATGGTTAAGTACCAGAGGATGGCACTTCACCGCTCTTAACTACATTCTGTGGACTTGATGCTGCATTGAACATCTGATTGGCCCTAGTAGAGATATTTTTTATATGAAGGGCACCTTTCCCCAATTTTTGAATCTTTTTTCCCAATCACAAATACAACAGCGACCAATCTTCCTCTTGACTACATCAATCACATCGCTTTCCTCGGCAGAGTTAAGAAAATTATTTGCAATAAACAGTGATGAGTTGGAATGTGCACTTTCAAATTTCAAGAAAGTATGGTAATCTTCAAATTCTTGCCTTGTTCTAGAATTTTTTTGAGCGGGAATGCCATTCCATAAATGTAAGAAGAAAACCATGCAATTTTTTTGTATTCTCATAAAATGTTTCAGATATTTGCTTCAGGTAATAAACTTAGCATTTTGTTTAGGGTTTCAGATAATTTTTGTTAATACTTCCACATGAGCTGGCAATCGGTCGTAATGGACATGCTGGCTTGTGAATTTTTGCTAAGCCAAATAATTTTGAAGCATAACCGCCTAATGATTTTGTATTCTCATAAAATGTTTCAGATATCTTTTTTTCATTCTTCATTTTCAGTAATTTTGCATTAAATCTATTTTCAAAGCAAATTGCAGATGAATTCTTCGCATTTGCGTTTAATTGAATTCTTTCAAATTCATCACCTTTTAAAATGTTCATCATTTTTTCTCATAGTCACATCTGATTGTAATTACAAATGTTATCAATTGTAAAAAAATTAAACTATATGATTATAAAAAAATTATACATGAAATATTTAGAATATATTCCTGTTTTGTTATTACTAAATTGATGTTTTTTTATCAAATAACTTGTTAGATTTTCAAATTCAGTAAAAACATCAATTTTTTGAATTTGGACGTGATGATTTGCTTTAGACCCTTTTCTAATACTTTCAAAATGTAATCAGGTATTACAACTTGTGCAAAAGTTGCTAATGACATCATAAAACAAAACACAAAAGGTTATATGGTTTCATATGATATTAAGATACACAATTGTACCATTAGAAAAATCAATTGATGCTGCAATTAAACTCCTTAAGAATAAAAACACTTTTGTCAACTTAGGAAAATACAACGGCCCCCTTATTAAATACAAAAACCTCTCACACAAAATCTTTACATCTGAATTTTATTTCCGATTCTCAACTACCTATGAAATTATTAAATCGATTCTTAAGCTTAAGCCCAACAAATCAAGTGGTCCCTCAAATATCCCCTCTTGGGCTCTTAAAATGACTGCAGATATCATTGCAAGTCCTTTAAATTTCATCTTTAATGAATCTATAAAATGCAATCACTTCCCAGATTATCTAAAACTTGCTCACATTACTCCTATTTTTAAGAAAAACGATCCTTCAATTGCCACTAATTATCGACCAATTTCAATTACTTCTCCAATAAGTAAAATATTCGAAAGATTATTGCATAACCAAATAATTGAACATTTTAATAAGTATAATTTATTATCGAACACCCAATTTGGATTTCAGAAAAATTTTTCAGCAACTGATGCACTATTACATGCTACTGAAAAATGGAGAGCAACCCTCGATTCTGATATTTCTCAGATAAAACGAATCAATGCAATTTTATCCCATGTTTTAGCTTGTACTGCACAATATCTTTATTTATCCTGTGCTACCCAAATTGTCACAAAAATTCATCATGGGGAAAAAGCTAAATAAGAAACAAAAAATTCAGTACAGAAATATTTTAGTACTACTCTCTGACAAAATGTTCATAAAATTTTTGTGCGAAGAGATTGACATAATTTTTTCAGGAAATGGATAAAACTAAATTTTTTCGCTAGAAGGATTTTCAGTAAGCCTTCAGCTAATCACAACGTTGATTTTTTTAAAGATGTCTGGTTAGTACGCAATTTTGCACCCCAATAAAAATAGGGGTAATGACTACTTACCTCAATCAAAGATTCTAGAGAGTTAAATTAAATGAAATTTTTTTTCGGAATGGTTGCAGGTCTGCAATGGAGTGTCTCAAGGAACGATTCTAAATCCTCTTCTTTTAGTATTTATATGAATGACATGCCGACCGCATTTGCATTTTCAGCGATAATACATTTATTCACTTAGTAGTGGAATCTTTAGAATTGAATTGCAACAAGTTGTCAAATCAATTTGGATGCATAACAAATAATTAAGCAAAAACAGAAGTTTGAATTTTATTGCCCAATAAATGTATTTACGATGATTCTGCTCTGACTTCGAATATAAAAAAGTTTTAACAAAAAATAATAGTTACTCCAAGATATTTGAAAGAGGAATATTAATATTGACTCAAAGTTAAAGTTTCACTCTCACATTAACATAATGGTTCGAAACTAGATAAATGTATAAAAAGCATGGCACTAGTAGTTAGGCAGCTACCAAGTTGTGAAAAAATTCAATTCTTCGATATTTTTACTATCTCTCACCTTAATTACACAAATTAACCTAAGCAATATGCTTTATAAAAAATTAAATTAAAAGAGGCATTAAATATCTCAAAGAAAATTTCATCAAAACTAAGCATTACATTCCTGTGATTCGTAGATATGTGTTGTGTGCATTTAATATCGCTGTTAAGATATATTATCAGACATTTATTTGTAAGATAAGATAAGATAAGATAAGATATTCTTTATTCAGATAATATTTTCAATTACAAAACTGGTTATTATCTGAATAGCGTCAAGAATGATAACAAATAACTATATTTACAAAAAAAAATAGGACTACAAAATCTGTTCTGTTCAGGCTATGGAAATTAATTGCGCATTTATCTTATCAAAATTAATTGTGAACAAACAATGATTTGCTTAACTTAAATATAATATTGCTAACAAATGACATGGGGCTCTAAAAGGCATAATTAGCCAAGCGTGGGTTATTTGCATAAAAATTCGTTGTGAAGCTATAGTATTACCTAATATGTATTAACCAGGCATAGTGCATATAAGTTTGTCTTTAAATGGTGCAGAATATTGAAGCATTATAAACCATAACTCATATTTATTGCTTGCAGCATGTTGAAAAAAATTTTAATTCAAAATTATTTAAGTGGTAATTAACGTAATTAGTGATTAAAATGTAAAAAATCTTCGAAGAGCTAAAACATTTGGGAAAATTTAAATTTACGAACAATTTGTCCGATTTAACAACATGACATTATACAATATGCAGATGATCCAATATTATTTAATTCTAATATATCTCCTTAAAAGGCCATTCAAACTCTCGAAAAAAATTGCACTTCTTTCACAAAGTATTTTGTGTCTTTAAAACTAAAAGTGAATTTTTAAAACTCAATTCTGCACTTCTAAATCGAAAACTGTATCTACTGACACTTCCTATGAAATTCATTTCAACAGCGTTCATAAAAAAACAAGTTGAGTCCTTCAAGTACATCGCAATAATTTTTGATTTACTTCTAAACTTTGAAAATCAACTTTATCATATTGCTAGATTATAGCAATTTAATAAATATCTAAAAAACTTTCAATTAAAGCGAAAACTTAATTAATACATATTCTAGTATTAAGTCATTTCAACTATTCCAACATACCGCAACTCTACACATATAAAAAACCAAAAATTTCAATTGCAATCAAATTGGGCTATTAACTCGGGTCGGACTCGTAACGGGTTGTAAATATTTTACGGCTTACGAGTCATTAAGTACGGGTTACGAGTTGATACCCAAAGCATAAAAACACCGAAAAATTTTTAATTATTATCAAACAAAAGGTCAATTTCTTCTTCTTCATTTAGTTCGGTATTTGCGATGACTGTTACATCTTGATAAAAAGCAGGGATGTTGTTCCTCAAAACAGCACCTTTTCCACAATATCATTTAATAATTACCCCGCTGTGCTGAATGTATCATTTTATAACTGACCAATGAGCGAAAACCATTTAAAAATGTCATAAGTAAAATTAATATTGTGTGTAGAAACAATGAAACACATTGTTACAAGAGATCAACCTAATTGAAAATATGCAAAACCATCGAATTAGAATTATGTTAAGTAAATATACAGAAGGAATATAGACTATAAACAAATGTTAGAGAAAAATAAAATTTTTAATTATTATCAAACAAAAGGTCAATTTCTTCTTCTTCATTTAGTTCGGTATTTGCGATGACTGTTACATCTTGATAAAAAGCAGGGATGTTGTTCCTCAAAACAGCACCTTTTCCACAATATCATTTAATAATTACCCCGCTGTGCTGAATGTATCATTTTATAACTGACCAATGAGCGAAAACCATTTAAAAATGTCATAAGTAAAATTAATATTGTGTGTAGAAACAATGAAACACATTGTTACAAGAGATCAACCTAATTGAAAATATGCAAAACCATCGAATTAGAATTATGTTAAGTAAATATACAGAAGGAATATAGACTATAAACAAATGTTAGAGAAAAATAAAATTTTTAATTATTATCAAACAAAAGGTCAATTTCTTCTTCTTCATTTAGTTCGGTATTTGCGATGACTGTTACATCTTGATAAAAAGCAGGGATGTTGTTCCTCAAAACAGCACCTTTTCCACAATATCATTTAATAATTACCCCGCTGTGCTGAATGTATCATTTTATAACTGACCAATGAGCGAAAACCATTTAAAAATGTCATAAGTAAAATTAATATTGTGTGTAGAAACAATGAAACACATTGTTACAAGAGATCAACCTAATTGAAAATATGCAAAACCATCGAATTAGAATTATGTTAAGTAAATATACAGAAGGAATATAGACTATAAACAAATGTTAGAGAAAAATAAAATTTTTAATTATTATCAAACAAAAGGTCAATTTCTTCTTCTTCATTTAGTTCGGTATTTGCGATGACTGTTACATCTTGATAAAAAGCAGGGATGTTGTTCCTCAAAACAGCACCTTTTCCACAATATCATTTAATAATTACCCCGCTGTGCTGAATGTATCATTTTATAACTGACCAATGAGCGAAAACCATTTAAAAATGTCATAAGTAAAATTAATATTGTGTGTAGAAACAATGAAACACATTGTTACAAGAGATCAACCTAATTGAAAATATGCAAAACCATCGAATTAGAATTATGTTAAGTAAATATACAGAAGGAATATAGACTATAAACAAATGTTAGAGAAAAATAAAATTTTTAATTCACTTGTGTGTATTACTGTATTATGGTAGTCAATCAAAATAAAGGAAACGTATTACAATGATGCGATGCTATAATTAGCATTGTATTCAGGAAAATACTTGTAATAAAATAGAAAATTATCAGGTTATTTTCTCTTTCGTGTTGTGTTATTGTTAAAATAATAATGGCTAATCAGTTTATTACTGCGACAATAGTTTGTAAGATAATGTTACACCTTGTAACAATACGGATTAAACTTTAACCCATTACGGGTTCAAATAAGAAACTACGGATTACGGGTTTCGGGTTAAAAAGTCCGATCAGAGGCTATTAAAGTAGGAGTAAATAATCATAGCTTTAATAAGAATAAAGAATACAGAAAGGGCTACATCCGCAATGCTATCTCTATGTAAATGATTTTCTTCGAAATGATTAACAATTTCCAGTACTTCAAAAATGACTTTCTTGCTGCAAAATTAATAAATAGAAAAACATTTATATGCACAGCTATAAATATGTGGAATAAATTACCAAAATACTCCAAGCAAATAAGTAGGTTAAAAAACCTTAACACCTATCAGGACGTCTGTCAATATTTTGTTGAAATTGTACATACTTTTATATTTCAACAAAGATGTATCTTATCAATATGGTATTCCATGGGATCATGAATATAATTGTATACACATGCGATTTACGAAAACAAGATGTAGAAAACACATACTTCCAAAATTTATAGGATATCTGTTTCTCATACCGACAACCACTTGAAGAGTGTTAATGATAGGTTTGATGAAAATATTTTGAAATTTTCTAACTGTGAACTAACTATTTGAAAACTTTAAATTTCTTTTATATTCTCTTCATTGTGGCATGTAATAATATAGGTTGTCCCACAAAAACTGCGTTTTTTGTTTTATAGAAAATTTAAAAAAGCGTTTTTAGTTCCGTAATGTTTATAATATATTTGAGTGGAATGAGTAACATTCAAAGCTGTACAAATATTATATTAAGTAATGACAACTGTTATTTAAATATAGTTTCCATCATTTCAACAATCAGTGTCTCCAAAGCCCTACTCATTCGATGACGAGTAAAATTAGGCATTTACTCATCCAAAATGTAACTGTTGAAGTTGTCTTAATTTCATTGCTTCATCAGGCCAACCTGTTGCTAAGTGAGTATACATCTGTTGCTGAAAATTCTGTTAAGAAGCGTATTGTTGTGGTCGAAGCTGTTGCAAATATTAAGGGCTTGGTCATGCGATTACTTGAATTTAGAAGAAAAATTAATATTGTATGTGTGCCTAAGATTTTAATTATTAATTAGCACTTAGCGTGAAAAATTTAGATTGAAGCTGTGCTCTTCTTCATTATATTTGCATATTTATATGCGCCTAAGATTATTGCAATATTGGGGAATAATGGTAAACATTAGTAAAAAGTAGAATCTATGCCTGGTAACAGGGCCATTGAAATTCCGTTACCATGAAATTCATTTACCATGTAGAAACTAATTAGTTTCTTAATTTTAATGGAATTTATATTTCAAGTATGCCAATACTTGGTGATAAGATAGTATACTAACCCTTAATGAATATATCATATAAGTATTTCATAGAGGAACAGTATGTTATGATGTAAATGGTATATACTTACTAATGTGACTTTTGAAATTCCGTTACCGAGTAGTTTTGTGTTCATTGATCAGAGAAAAATTAATTTCTCAAAAAAACAAAACTCTGTCTCATTGATGAACCTACTAATACTAAGGAGTCACACATGACACATTTCATTAAAAACCATTCATTATTGAACCAGTAAAATCCATTTTGACAGGGAAAATGAAATTCCATTATTGATTGCCAGCCCCTATATAATTTTTCTTTGAAAATTTCGAATTTTTGGAAAAGATTTAGATTCTCTCTATACCTAATGTTCATATATTTATAGAGTTTTTAGCTCATTGAGGCAACAATAACTTTGAATGTTTCTCGATGTATGCAAAGGTATTCCAAACTCTTTGTGGCATTCCGTGAGCAAAGTAGGAGGTCGGGTGCCGAAAAAAATTTTTGAAAAATCCTCAGACTGTTTAAGGTTAAACAGTGAGGTTGCACAAAAACTCGTAAGTAGCTTCACACATACTTACATGAGGATTTTAAGACGATAACTAGTATGGCACATTTTATCTAAAAAAATGTGTTACTGGCAATTTAAAAATCTATATACAAATCAAATTCAAATTATGAGAATTGGAAGCATAGAGATTACATTCAAATATTCTACTTATCGTAGTGTTTGACGAGAAACAAAAATCAGCGATGTTATTGCTTCTTGCTTTATAATTAAAAATAAAAATCTATTACGTTTTTTAATTGCAAAATTTGCATTGACAGAAATAGAGATAGACACTAATACATTTGACCAATGGTTTCAGCCACCTGTGTATATATCAGGAAACATAATAACTGCTAAAATTTGTTTAATAAATTAGTAATGACCTTAAAGGTATATACTTACTGTATAGGTAATACGGGACTGCTTCATTTTTATCCTAAATCTCAGGGATATTTTGATTAAAATATATTTTATTGCAAATACAAATACCTATGAAATAAACGCTTTTTCTAAGATGTTGGCTTTCACAAAGCCAAAATGAGTTTCAGTAAATTCTAGTTTGTTTGACGCTATTTTGAATTGTCAACAGTATTTTTATATTGTAAAAAGCAACTATAAATATAGATATTTCATTTCATTTCATTTTCAAAAATATCACTTATTTGTCTGGATTTTTTCCTTATAATATATTTTGCCAGTTTTTAAAACATAAAAATCCATAGCAGTACGCTTGCACAATTTAGCAATCCAAAGTCCCCACAGTAATCATAGCAATGCATAGAAATAGTCACAATATTGCTGATCTTGTATTACCTACACATATAAAATAAGATAATCTTTACTACAAGTAAATACAATTAAATATAACTGATGGCTTCTCAAAATAGCGTTGCTAAGTTAATAGAAAACAAATAGTTTCAAACCTATAAATTAATAAACCAGGCTAAGAACATGGCTAAATTCTCGTAATTGTGTAATTTCCTTTATAGAATTTGTACTCTGCACAAGATCTTCCAGAAATGAATTTTTCAAACAATTTCGGAATTTTTCAATTTCTTAATTTGCTTAATTTCGTTAGGTAGATTATTTCATTGTTTTATACCTACGCTTAAAATGAGTTTCCTTTTCATTTATGTCTAAACTTTATCTTATCATACATCGGAATTTGTTTATAAGCTTTTTTATTTAGTTATTTAGATCAATTGTGGAGTAGAAGGACCAAAACATAATTTTCGGTGTTACTAAATTTTTTTTTACAAACATTGAGGACTTATTTATATCAAAGCTGAAATGTATTAACCATTAATGCCTTCAAATTGAAAACAGTACACTCCTGTAATTTGAATGTTTCATAAAAAATGCCTGAAATAGCTGAAAAATGGTATGAGGAGTACATTTGTCAACAAAATGGGAAATAGTTTTTATGCCAGCAGTAATTTTTTTGTAAAGATTTAACATGTTCGAAAAATAATAGTTTTGAGTCAATAATTTTTCCTAAATACTTAAAAATATCAATTGCAGAAATAGTTGCATTTTTGATGGCCAAATTTTGTTGTAATTAACACAGTTTTTGCCGCACACCTTATTATTATTTTAATGCAACACTACATTCTGTGAAAACCTAGTATTTACATCGAAAGAAATTTTGAGTAAGACAAATTCCTACCATGGCAGATTCGATCAATTTTCTCAGAGCATACGCATTTGTTGATTGAATGTTTACGCTATATGTAAGAACTTAAAAAATACATTAAGCACTAAAACGCATCTTTAAAGTCTTTGCAATTCATTGATTTCTTTAAATGTGCTTTACAGATGTGCGTTCTAAGATAATAACGCAATGTTTTAGGCTATGAATTCATGATTTTCTATTAAAAAACTTATATTAAAACATGATATTATGGAAAAAAAATTATTGTTGTATTAATTAAATGCGATGTTACTATTAAACTTTAAGCATTTTCATGATTAAATTCCAATTTGTTTCCATTTTGCAATATTTACAAGAATTGCTTTACTAAACATTAACGGCTGCCTAAAACGCTGCTGTTAAGTCTTTGCAAGTGCGTGCATATTTCGCGTTAAAGTTATTGATGCACTAGTCAACATTGGTAATGTCTCGTATTCGCTACACTTATTTACAGATTTGATATATATATATATATATATATATACACCTACATACACGAAGCTTTAAATTACATGCACAGAACGAACGATCCTTGACTAGTTCCAAAGTCATTCAGGGATCGAGCTTTATTGTAATGTACAAAGGTTTATAATAAATAAATAATTATTAAATTATTATTATTATTATATAAGATGTAAAATTAAATTTGTGATCAATTATACTTTTGATGTAATTCACTTTCATTACAATAAACAATAGTTTTGTGAAGTAGACCTATAATGCATGAAGTTTAACAAAAATACATAAATTTGTATAGGCATATGAAAATGATCAAAAACGTATATGCATAGTCTAATACAGGAATACACCCGAAAAATATTTGATATACAAAATACATACATAACTGAACGAAAAGTACAGAATCATTGCATGCCTAACCGAAATTGACCATGTAAATTTTTTTGCCAAGTTGTTCGATTAGTCGTCCGTTTTCCTTTACCCACTGTTTCTAGGTCCCTGCAATCATGAAAAAGCAGTTGTTAGACACATGCTGGTATTATGCTTGTCACACTTTAAATATAGCAGAACACAGAAAATTTGCTAAGAATAACCAAGAAGCGGTATCTCATTCATTTGTTGTTGGCGACAAAACTATTTAGAGGAATGCGTCCACTTCCACACTTACTGCAAATGCAAAGTTGCTGATGGATAGTCCCACTGTGCGACTCAACACATATTACAGATGTTCGGAGATACACTTCAACGTTGGAACACTATACTCATTCTATTTTTGTTAAAGTAATATGTAAACCGTAGTGTAAATAAATTGTAGTTATAATAATAAATCTTTTCTGAAATTTAACAAGCAAATAGTTTTTTGATCATTCCTTTTACAGGTAGCGAATGAAGCTGATAGAAAACTAAAACCCCATATTTCAAGTGCGAAATATTTTGTTTCAGAGAACCATAAGGGCTTTGCCTAGACGTCCCAAAGACTACATCCTCGCTGTGGTTCCTGGGTAATGCTAACACTCAGCAGGCGCATCGGTGTGCGGAGGCACTTACCCACATCAGACGTTAAAACCAGGGTACAGAAGGTGCCAGCATGTATAATTTGTATACACCATGTATACTTTGTATATATGGGGGCTGTAACGGTCCAGAAGCGTTTCTGTTCTAGTGTTGTGGAGACAGACGGCGACTCAGTGGAAAGATTACTAGCAAGACTGTTACTGGCCCCAGTTAGGGTTCGTATCATAGGGCAGTCATACAGAGAAGAAACTCTCTGTCTCTTTTCTATGAGGTAGGCCCAAGCCAGCGTTTGCTGTGCCTTCCTGTGACGCAGCTTTGCTGTGTCACAGGTAGTTACGATCCAACATCTTGTCATCTATTAAGGAGTTGAGCGAAGCTTCTATATTAGTCCCTATGCTTTGCATTTTAGTAAATACTTCTCCGAAATTATTTTCACGGATCTTTAGCAGCCAGCAGGCGCTCTCTTAAGTTACCACCGTTAGTAGCCTTAGTTGGCCAAAGCGGGATATTGGCAACCTTCTCAACTGAAGTTCGGCCTTCGGCTTTACTCTACTCGGCTGATCAGACTCAACACAGGTCAGCACAATGCGTGCCAGGGGTCGCTAGAGGTTTCTCAAAATCAAACCGGCCAGGCGTACTTCTAGGAGCATGGCCCGGAGTCGGATCTTGGTTCCACCCACGGATTTATTCTTTCGACTTTTTCAGTAACCCCACTAAATTAGTTTCAAAATTGCTACCAGAATAATTTAATATTGCAAATTTTATTCATTATTAAAGGGAATTTTATTAAAAATTTTCAAGAAAAATACAATGAAAAACTATTTTCATTTTTATATTGTTTGAGAATTTTTTTTTGAAATTTTAGTGATTTTTGACAATAATTGAGTTTGTCTAAATGAATTGAATTGTGTATTACACGTCATTATCAAAATGCTCCCATTACAAAATTCTGGCAAATGTTATCAAATAAATTTATATTAGCATGAAAGCGAAATAATGTAAATAAGGCGTGAAGAACTATAAGCAATTAAAAAATAAGTGCAAATATCTTATCTGCATTCCTTATCCTATCATCAAAGCAGCAACGTTCAAAGGGCAAAGTTCATTTAACAGACAAGCAATAGCGTTTAGCAACACATCGTATTCTAGTGAGTGTCGACTAATCTGTTGTATTCAAAATCTGCTGCACTTGTTCATTTCTACAAGGAAATGTGCTGTCACAAGCGGCATCCATGATAAGTTATTGAAAGCGCAGGGTAATGAAATTGCAACTATGCATGTGTGCGGCAGGGCTGCTGTGGATCTAGATATGCATCAATGCGATCTGTGGATATCTACTGGATATGAATCAGAAAATTTATCTTATGGATATCCATGGTTCATTGTTAATAAAAAATATTAAGACTAGGAGATAAGCTATGGTAAAATCCTAAGTAAAATAGCTTAAAATGAACAATTAAAATTAACGGACCTATTTTTTGTACACATTTGATCATACGAGACGAGACGTGTGCAGTGCAACAATCACACTACACTAATCACATGTTTGGCTTAATAATCAAAATATTAGGCCTTGCTTAAAACACCATAAGCATTGAAATGCATATGTAATTTTCTGTGTCTTTCCTTTAAAGTGCTCAAAACATCTCAAGAAATGCTCGTGGTTTATAAATTTTTATTCGGGGTAATTTCCTTGTTGATAAGGATTTTTATGGTTTAATCCATGCAAATTTTTGTGGTAAATATTCAAAAATCAATTTGATGATGATTCCATTGAATTGAACACTTAGTCACTTAATGGGGTGACAAACTATCAAATTTGTACGGCCAATACTTGGCTAACAAAATGTTTGCTGAACGTTTGACTGAGTAGTACCTCGTAAAACACGCCATCAGAAAAGCCATTAAAATTCAGACAGATTGACATCATCAAAATAATTTGAATATATTGAAAGGTTAAGAATTGTAAGAATCGTGATCACATATAAAAACATGCCTTACCATGCCCAAAAATTGTTCTTGAAACTCCATGTCTTGCCAAGCCGTACTTCCGAAAACCAGGCCGGGTTGCAGCTTTGGTGCTGAGAGAAGGCACATCAAATTTTCGATTTTAACACTTATCGGGACGTTTGTTAAATTTTGTTGACATCATGCATATATTTCTAGTTCAATATTCGTTGTTTTATAGTAACATGAATACTATTGCTTAATCCATACACACATAAGAAAAAAGTTGTAAAAATCTTTTAACTACAAAATTTATAGTACTTCTGTCTCTCATACCTACAATCACTTGAAAGTGGTGTTGATAGGATTGATGAAAATCTGTTGAAATGTTAAAAATTTAGATGATTGATTTGGCATGTAATAATTCACATATTGTTATGAAGAAAAACCGGATGTAAGCTGAAAAAAAATTTTTTTGAAGAATATTTTTCATTTCAATGCTCAATTATAGGCAAAATTGGAAATAGTTTATATATTATAATAAATATTTCTATTATGAACAAGAATATATTTTTTATACATAAATGTTTTTGAAATGTCCTAATGGTTTATATAGGTATAATAATATGATGTCAAAAGTCCTGATAAAGGTTAAGCATTTCTGAATTCTTAATTACATAAAAATGAACCAAAAAACTTACTTATTGTAGAAATTTATGTGAATCATTTTGTTTATCGAAACTTTTTCGAACACAATATTGTTCCTTGTGCAACACCCAGCATACACTGGTAGACTACTGTAAATAAAACAAAATATAAAGGGTTTTTCATTATGAGCGCTCACATGTTATTTTGAAATAAAACGAAAACTGTTTGAGATATCAATGAATTTTTTTTTCACATCAAAGTACAAAGTACAATATTTTGTTCACTCGTGCTTTTCTTTGTTTTACTGGCACTGTCACATTATGTAGGCCGATTATGAGGACCATAAAATGACCGTAATGCTCTTAAAGTACCTTTAAGAGAACGATTATTTTGATAAAAAATCTGAATAATTTGCAAACGTTGTTCAAGCGTATACTGCTTCATGGTGATTTGTCAAAGACTAATGAGTAAAACTGTCAAGAGAAAATAGAAAAATATGTCGTCGTTTGTCTTCCCTATCGGTACAAAATGTGAGCGTCCCTAATGAAATACGCATTATAATAGGACTAAAGATAGAAACCAAGTTTGAAACCCTTTAAAAAGTAATATATAAAAGTAATTACAACTATTGAGAATGATACATTGGAAAGACTTCAAAAAGTCTATTATCAAGAACAAAATGCGCAAGGGTCAATCAACAACTTCAGATTATTTAAAGACCTGTGACATGAAATTTACCCAAAGTTTTTACAATGACGATCAAAACTTTTCAACAAGGCATTATGGATTCCCTCTATATTGAATTAATGGTATAAAAAAAGATTAATATAAATATAAATTACATCTACCCAAGTTACATACTAATTGATTGCTTGCTAGTAAACAGTGGAAAATATTTCGATTATGGCAGTTGCATGCCGAAGCGTGCTTTAATAAATGAGAAGTTTCTTTTTTAAAAGTCAATGTTTTTAGTTTTTGTCCCGTTGATATTTTTCTAGAGAAATAATATAATTAAGGGTTGGCATAGATTGAGAATTACTATAAGCTAAGATATGCGAATTTGATTATCAATCCCGAACATAATATGTAATGAGAAATTGAATAATCAATCTTAAGGTAAATTGAACATCAATTTTAAGCATCTAAGGCAACCATTTCAGTTGTACTCTGAAGTTATCAAGTACACATTATTATTTAGTTTTATTCGTGTTGATTTGAATATTGTATATATTTTCATAGAACTCTTCAATCAAATATTTGAAAACAGTGTTTTCGGGTTTCATATAGGTATTTCAAAATGACAGTGCGAATCAGTTGTTTTTTTAGGAATTTTATTAGTCTGAATAAAAACATGTGGATAAATTACTTCAGCTGACGTCAGTATTTTACAAATGATTCCTTCCAAATTTACTAGATTTTATAACATAATAATTGCTAATATTCTAAATTTTAAACAATGTTAGGTTAAATTTATAAATTTAATCTCTTTTGTTGTTTAGACTTCGTTGAAAAGGTTTTATGAAAGTGCTCTCAATGATTTTTAAATAATTTGATCTTGGTGTCTGGTACAATATTTTGGTTGTAAATTTTAGTCCACATTTTATTCAATGATTAGAAATACTAGAGCTGGTTTTATGTTGTAAATACTTTTAGATAGTTTTCTACTGGAAAAACCAATGTAATCTTCTTCAATGATGCATTTTATTTGGTTAATTATATTAGATTTATTGGTTTGAATTTTCTTCTCAGTCTTTCATTGCCATCGGTTGTTTGTCAAGCTTTCAGTGTGTAATTCTCCATATTCCATCTTAAATTAATGCTCATAATTTGTTTGTTTATTTTTGATCTTCTTAATAAAATGTCTTCTAATGATTTTAAAATATTGATCTGTAAAATTATTGCGATATTGATTTTTTTAATTTTATTTTTAGTTTCCTTTCTTCTTGATAATTTTTTCTATATGTGTGTAATTATTAAGTAATATTTTTTATCAAATAACTTGTGAAATCTTCAAATCCAGTAAAG
>CABFPE010000766.1:220853-236869 GCA_900660155.1 Hofstenia miamia
TAAATTAATGCTCATAATTTGTTTGTTTATTTTTGATCTTCTTAATAAAATGTCTTCTAATGATTTTAAAATATTGATCTGTAAAATTATTGCGATATTGATTTTTTTAATTTTATTTTTAGTTTCCTTTCTTCTTGATAATTTTTTCTATATGTGTGTAATTATTAAGTAATATTTTTTATCAAATAACTTGTGAAATCTTCAAATCCAGTAAAGAAATCATTTTTTCGATTTTGGTCACAATAATTGATTTGTTTCTTTTTTTAAAATTTTCAAAATCTAAATAAGCTTAGATATTATTTTGAAATTTCTAACGGGGTTTTTACGCTAAAACCATTAATACATTGCTTATAACAAAGCCATTTTATGTTTTTAGTTTGTAATTGTTTCTTATCTTTTATATATGTCTTAGTAAAAATTCGTATCCGAGTTAAATATAAAAGCAATGATAGCTTGATGCAGACATTTTCATTTCAATATTTTACGTTTGATTGGCTATAAATTCAACATGCTGTAGAACTTGAGGATTACCTCAAAATGACTTTGATTCATACTTGAGCGAAATGCTATTTAATAATTTCACTGGTGTTCTGTGGTGAATATTGGGAATGGTGCCAATAGCTGAAGCGAAATCTTAACTGATGGAAACAATTGAAACTAGAATCTATTACGTTTATTGCAGTTCTAAGACGTTCGAAATGAGCAATTTGTTTTTGCGTCAGCCAAAATTCTTGCTCAATTACAACAATTGCCTCCTAAATAAGTGTTCATATGTTGTGAGAACACCCTTCAACTTTTGGCAATCTCTATAAAGTCCTCAATTGCCAATAATGAGGTAATAAGACAGCCGAGATCACATGCTATTTTTTGAAATTTTCCAAATCAAAATGAGGAAAAAGACAAAGCATTCTACTCTTTTCTGGTTTTAAATCATCAAGAAACGGAAAATCTCTTTCCACAAAGGTTTTACTTGAAGTACTATAGTAATTTATCCACAGCCTGGAAGATTCCTTTGGCAATATATGTGTTTTTGGGAATTTAATGACGCACTCAGATAAATTCATTTATTTAATTGTTAAAATTTATCTGAATAAAGATTCTCTTATCTTATTTTTTCTTGGTGAGTTTGGTTCACTAAATCATGTTCCAAAGCAGCACAGCAGGTATTCCAATGCAGTGTTTTCATTTTCATTAAAATTATCAAGTTTATCTTGACATGCATATCTTTACGTTCGGACTTTTGCCATTACCAAGCATTCGAACAATACAAAAAACTATACGAGCTATTCAGTTGAATGATTCTTTTTGTCAATCTTTGACAAATTTAGTTTTTTCTAGTTTGATTGGGTTTCAAAAAACCTGTTTGCTGACAAATTTATAATTGTTATTTATTCTAAATGTGATGACCGCCTAGAATACCAAAACTTAAATGATAACAGTATTATCAAAGACCGAACTATTTGCGATTTTAAGACCAATTGGTTAATTAAATAAATCTATTGTGTATGTTGCTGGATTTTATTGTAGCAAAATTTCAATTCGCTGATTTTAAAGGCTCCAATGATATGATTAAAAATGCAGATTTCATTCATGAACATTTTTGTGGTCATCTATCAATTCTCGATGAAAAAATAATTAAGTATATATAAAATTGCTATGAAATTTATTTCAACTTTATTTGCATAACATCCCATGCACTTTATACGCTACGAAACTTTTTCAATCATTGGAACTAAAAATGAAGAATATGAAAGACTATTATTTACTTCTCTACACAAAATTTCTAGGTGTTTGTTCAACACTTTTACTAGAGGTTACATCAGCAAATTAGATGATGAAAAGCGGAAACTTTCAAAGTCATGTAAATCACAACAAGGAGTTAAGAAGCTTCGTTCTTCATCTAATTATAGTAAATTTTCTATGTATGTAAAGTGATGCCTTTAGTTTTAAAATAACAATATGCTATAGTTGTATTTAAATTTTACTGTATTTATAGAAAACTTAAAAAAATTTCCCTCCTACACGTTTTTATTATATTTCCGTTTCATCTCCTGTTATTTAGAGCTCCTTGTCTAAACTGACGCTTAATTTCTAATAAGAGATTTCCTAAAAATATTTAAAATTGACAGTAAACGAGAAATCAATACAAAATGTGATTATTTTGAAATTCTCAGCAATATCAGAAAAACTCATACGACTTGTATATATTTTCAGTAAAAAGTAATTTTTCTCTATGGTTGCTTAAATGCATACTTTGTTAAAATTTAATGCAGTATATGTATATGTAATTAAATAAATATTAAATGTCTTAATTTTAAGATTAATCATATTAATGGAATGATTGCAGTTCTAAAAAAAATACTGCTATCATCTGGCAAAACACAGTAATTCACTAAATTTTCAAATTGACTTTTTCATGAAAATCCGATGCCTTACTAATTTTACATCAGGTGGCATAAATATGTTTTTCAGGTTGGCCCCTTAACGGTGTTTATTTGTGGTTGTCAGAACTCAGCATCTCCTATTTGCACTTGAAATAACCAGTCAAAACACAGAAATTCTACTTTATTTTTCACTGAATTACTGTGTTTTGCCAGATTACAGCAGAATATATTAAACTTGAATTGAAAATTCTTAGTAAACAACATTGGCTGTCAGGAAATTAAACTAAAACTGTTAATTTGACCTTCTGTCTCGACTTCTAATAACTTTTTTCACATATGTAGCTTTAGAATAAAGAACAATAATTTAATCATTTTCTTTTTGATATGTATATCCAGAAAATAATCTTTCAAATGAGTTTAACAATGCATTCGATTTGATTAATAAATTATACTAGTGTAGTAACATGTTCGTATTATTGAGCAAAATTGAATAATTAACAGACAATGTTTCACAAGCATAACGACTTTTTCGAAAGCCCAATTGCCTAAGTATTCAGACATTTGAGACGTTCATCATGATTATTAGAAATGCTGGCTTGATAAAAAACTATGTAATTTTTAAGATACCTAAGACAAAATATTTATAAAAACTTGATTAGAAATTATTTCATTAATTCATATTAATTCACAGTCTAATTAAAAAGTAGTTAGAAAAAATTCTTTTATGATATTAGAGACATGGTATACAACTAACTGCATTTTAAATTCAATTCTTAACAAGTAATTTTAGAAAATTAAAAATTAAATGGCAAACTTTCAAAATCGACAGAAAATCTAAACTCAATTTCGATAATACAAATAATACAAAACATATACAAATAAATAGTCTACACTACAACATTTCTATTCGGATGCTTCTTGCTGTCGCATCCACATTTCATAATATAAATCTTGGTTTTCCAGAAGTTCACTGTGGGTTCCTCGTTCATGAACACTGCCTTCTTTCAGGACAAGAATCTCATCAGCAGAAACGACTGTACTCAGACGGTGTGCGATTATAATGGTAGTTCTAGTGGAACAAATACGATCAAGAGAATTTTGAATAGCACGTTCTGTTTTAGTATCTAGAGATGACGTTGCTTCATCCAATACAACTATTTGGGGCTCCTAAAAATTGGAAATTTTAATAAAATATCACAAAGTGTTTATTAAAAACTTTGCCGCTTGTCAATCTTTCAACTATTTAGTTCATCTTATTATACTTAGTAAATTACAAAATGAAAAATGTCAAGTCTGTACAAAATAATCGGCCAAGAATATATATATATATATATATATATATATATATATATGTATATATATATATATACATACTGTATATATACAGTACTGGAAATATGTATTCGACCACCTTGATATTTTGAATAAATAATGAGCATTCATTGGATAGAGTATGTCTAAGATTATAACTAAGTGTTACTTTGGTTGAGAAAGGAATATCTGTATGTCTAATACCATAAAATATATAGAATAACAATTGGCCATTAATTTTTAATTAGAAAACTTGTATTCGAAAAATGTATTCAGCCACCTGAAAAAATTTTAACAGGTGAGCACATCCGAAAAAAGTAAATTCAACATAATATACATAAATTAAAAATTGATCCAATATACGCACTTAGCAACAAAATTTTCTCTTCTAATATTTTGTAGGGTGTCCCTTTGAGCGAATAACAGGTTCAAGGGGATCAAGGATTGAAGCAAAAAGTCTTTGAATAAAACTGTTGGGAATTGCATAAAATTCTTTCTTTATTGCGCTCCACAGCTCGTCTTCAGTGGGAAGAGTATGCTGTCCAATTTGATATTTGACCTCTTTCCACATATTTCGATAATGTAAAGGTCTGGAGATTTTCCAGGCCAGTCAGCAAGGATAGCCACCCAATATTATGTTAGAAGTTTTTCATTTCTCTTGAGGTATGACATGGAGCATCATCATGCTGATATATTGAATCACTTGTAAGGAGTGGCAAGAGTTCTTTTTCTAGAATCCGAGCATATTGAGAGCTTCGGAGAGTACCAGTGATGTCTAACATTCCTGCGAAGACCACACGTCCATATTGCAACCCATACCATTACATAACTTCTGCTCACTTGGTCTCCTTAGGAAAATTCTTTTTGATGAGTATAGCTCAAATCTTGACTCCTCTGAAAATATACCATTAGACCAATGTTCAGATGAATTGTTTCTCATCTACTTTGCCCACATCAACCGGCGTAATCTTTGCTTTGAGGTTAGGAATGACTTTCTGGGTGCCACGAAAGTCCCAATTGAATACTTCTTCAGGATGTTTCGCACAGTTCTTGCGGTCACGAGGTGACCATCGGCCCATTCCACTCGCAGTTCCTCTGAAGTCTTCCTGGGATTTCGTTTTGAAAGGCACACAGGAGCTGGTTGGGAGGTTTTGGATGTCTTCTTTGGTCTTCCGGACTTTGGCTTAGGGGAAATGATGTTTTCAGAAGTGAAACGTCTGATGTTTGGAGATAATCAACTCGCGGATGACAATAGGTACGTAATCAGGCATCATATAAGGCGAAGAAAACCTGTTATTAGACATTTTCAATATAAATTGACTGAAAAAAGCTCAGCAAATGAAATTATTTACAGATTCTCTGATTTGGTCTGAAGTGGCCGAATACATTTTTCCAAGAAAATATTAGTAACTACAAGCATTGTAGCATTTTTTCTTGAGATTTAAAGTAAACAGTTACAATTATGTCTCAACATTGATGAATTCCTCTTTCTAATTAAAAAATACATATGACATACTTGGCGTCAATTTCTTTTTTCCAGTACTGTATATATATATATATATATATANACACCCCCGCCAATATCCACGACGTCTCAGGTCAAAGGCCAACCCTCTCAACCAATCACAAAAAAGTGGGATCTCCTTGCCGCGGCCTCTAAACCAATCAGAAAAAAGTGGGATCTCCTACACTCGACCTCTCGACCAATCAGAAAAAAGTGGGATCTCCTACACTCGGATATATACTACTTACAATATCTGATATTACTTTCAGGTCAATATTTGCAGTTCTTCGCAGTGAAAATGAGGTCCGCTTTCAGCCATATAAAAATTGCAATTTCAATTGGAATATTTCCGGTTTTGGCGAGTTTTTTTATCAGTGACGGTGAACTACATGCTTAAGAGCCATTTCTACTATCAAAATTTGAAAAAAACATGCGTAGGGTCCATTCTTGTTTGAAAATAATACATTGTGCTCCCATATACATAGCAGTAATATATATTTGACAGCCTCTACCAGAGCGCCCCTATAAATTTGGTAATTTATACTTATATGTATATATATATACTACTACTACTACTACTAAATGACTTCAATTCGCTTTATAAAGCGCTACAAACTAAATTTACAAGTAAAACAAAATTTTTTTGAAAATAAAATATAGTTCATAATTATCACATTATTTCTTTTTATGAGATGATCTTACTTCTCTACAATTACTGCAATTGCAAGACAGAAACCATGAGCAAGTATTGTTCAATTTAAAATGATTAATAACATAATCTTCAAAAAATATACGAAGTTGTTTCTTTACAATGCTAGGACGATCATAAATGTTGATATTAGAATTGACTGATATGTAATTAGTCAAGTAAGTAATACGATCCCAATAGTTGCTATGAGATGTAACCAATTTGCACTTAGGATTTTTGAAAATAGTCCGTTTTTCTCTTGATGAATTATTCTTTACACTAACAAATTCAGTATGATCTATTTTGTATAACCCATTCAGTACTTTATTGAAAAATATCAAATTATATATATATATATATATGAATATATTTTGAATATATACATGTATAAATATATTTCGTAGTTAAATCTTAACATTAAAAATATTATTTTAGTAAAATATGTGCATCGCTTCTAAGTTTTATCTACAAATATTAGAAGTAATGTAAAACTTTCATATCAAATAAAATGGATATTACAAAAATAAGGTAATAAAAGATTTTATATATGAAATTACCAACACTTATAGAAACATTTTGTGTGCAATTTAATTAAAAAATCGATACAAACTTCAAAATTAGAGAAAAATGTGTAAAAACAGTACATGCAATTACATTTTATAAAATTTTAAAAATTACTTCGGATATACGCATGAAATCACAAAAGTGTTACCTGTCCATCAATGATTATTCTCCCGGAAGTAATATTGTAAAAACGAAAAAGAAGTCTCACTATCGTAGACTTTCCAACGCCACTTGGTCCAACTATTGCAAGAGTGCCACCTGGTTGTATTTCAAAAGAAAGATTTTGAAGAATTTTTCTTTTACCATTGTAACTGAAACACACGTTCTCAAATTTTACGTGACCTTTGGAAATCTGCAAATTGTGGGCGTCAACTTTGTCATCAACATCGGGGACTTCGGCCATTAGAGATAGCATGTTTTCCATATCTATCAAGTACTGCTGAGCCAAGCGGTAATATGTTCCCAGTGAATTCAGTGGGCCATAAAGCTGTATGATATATGTTGTGAATAGAACATAGTCGCCAACAGTGTAAACGTGTCGATTGTCTGTAACATAATACGCACATAGCATACATCCTGCAAGCAATCCCATGTTAATAACAGTGGATTGGGCCAAGTTTAGAAATACAAAACTTGCTTGAGTGTTGAAATCATGTTTCTGATACTGTTCAATTGCATTCCCATATCTTTCCAACTAAACAACAAAACGTGATAATCATGCAGTAAGTAAATTTAAATGTATATATATATATATACAAATAGTTTACCTCAAATTTTTCAGCACTATGGTACTTGACGGTTTCAAAGTTGAGTAGAGAGTCGACTGCTTTTCCTTTTATTTCATTTTCAGCTTGATTGGACGCTCTACGATATTTAGCACGCCATTCACTGACAAAAATGGTTGCATAGCTATAGAGCGACATGCATCCCAATACGACGATGGCAAACCAAATATTAAAAGCAAAGAAAAAATAGCAAACGGCTATCAAAATATCTAGAATCATCGGCAGGATGTTGAACAAAAAGAAACTGAGAAGTTGAGTGACGCTTTGATTGCCTCTATCAATAATGCTAAGAACCTAAGTACAGTGGATTTAGTTTATACAATAACTTATATCAGTGAAATTAATTAGCTAGAAACATTTAATTTAATTATTAATACTGAATGTCTTAAGTGATTCATAATATAATAAGAATCTTACTTCTCCAGTTTTTCTGCTAAGATGCCATTGCAATGATAGATCATGTAGATGCCCAAACAATGTCGTCATGCTCAATTTGCTTGTGTACTGATGAACGGGAATCCAGATAAAATTTCGAATGTTTATCACTAAACCAGCATTTACACCTCCTCCTGCACTAAAGTAGGCTAAAACGTAAGCTGAGATCAACGCCAGTGGAAATTTTGAATTATTTTCTGTTAGGCTTTCGATGATTTTCTTGTAAATGATCGGTACAAAGAGTACTGCAACTCTTCCTAACAAAAGGAAGCTTAGACATACAACAACACGTAACTGAAGCATGGGCCTTCCCACTGGCCAAATATAAGGGATTAGAAAGCCTAAGTTACTACCCAACAATTTCTTCGATGCTTTCCTTTCTGGTAATGATGTATACTCAGATCGCTCAACGATCAGCCAATATATGCATCCAAAAACGACAATGAAAGCCTCGAATGCAAACCTTAGTAGCCAAATATGAGCTTTACTTTCTCTAACCTGAAATTCACCCTGGTAAAAAATTATATCAATGAGTAAAATGACTTCTTTTATAAAATTTATGATCCATAATGCGAAAACCAGCAGAAAATGTGAAATTGATGACGTCATTCCAAATGAATTACATCTAGACTCCACTGCTAAGTACAGTCCTGATGCAGCCCATATAAGGATTTGAGCGATTAAATCTGTAAGGAAACTATATGCAAAAGCATCTGTATAAATTTTGACAAGAACTTCTACGAACGCACCAGTGACGTTAAATGAAATTAGAATGTGAAGAATAATTGATATCATTCTTCTGCATGCCGAAGGCTTAACACTATTCTTGTCTCCATTGATACTACTGCATCGATAAAGAAATTGAATGAAACATAAGCAGAAGATAAAGAATACAAGGGTAGCATAAATGGCCGAAGTCATGCATTCGCTGAACCCTACTTTTGGTTGAAACCACGCGAAAAGTTCTGCAGATTGATTTCGACAGTAAGTAGTCATGCCTAAACAAGGAATAAATTAGCACAGATTGAAAATTAATCCCGAAAATCTTATGACATATAGATCGCTCAAAAATCCTCAAAAATTGTTTAAAAATTGGGACCAAATCGATTCCACCTTTAGCGATACAATGGGAGGTTTAGAGTTAAAGAGTACCACTATAAAATATCTTATTCCGGTTTCCCTACGTCTACAAATTCTAGATTTCTTGAAATTGTTCATAATGCAGCACCATTCCATGCGAAAACAATTTAACAAGTACAATGTATTTGTGGCAAAAAATTATCATAAATTAAATACTAAAATTTGTTAAGAAATCTTTTTTTCGATCAATAAAAATTCTCCTCTCATTGTACATCCTAAAAGAGTAATTTCATGGATAAATAAAGGAAACGAATAGGATTAACATCTACTCGTTTGGGAAAACGGGATCGATGAATAGTTATTTGTTGAAGAACAAAATAGCGTTAGGGTTGGAAACTATTCAAATGGCATTTTCTAAACTTTTGATTTGGAACGGATGGAGTTTCATTTTTTCGTTTCAAATCCTCATCCAAACATTATATTATTATATGCATTGATTCTGCGTTCTGCGAACTTTCAGTAGCTTACTGTTAAAATATTTAATAAATGTTGCAAATTAAGTAGATGGAAACAAACCTTCCAAACACAATAGTTTCAAGAACAAGGGAATCGATCAATGGCAATTGTAATATTGCTGTAATTTTAAAATTTTCACAACAACAATAATTGTAATAATGAGTGGCACGAAAAAAACAACCCTGGCAATTTCATTACTTAACCAGTACATATTACGTTAAAACTTTCTCCGTATACTCAAAGTTGCAAATAACGTGATGTTCTTAGGTAGTCCCAATTCCAACCCACCTTTCGCATGAGGTATACACCCAGACGAAAAAATTTAAATTCAAGAACATACTGAATAAATGATGTGGGCCAAGCAGGACCCAGTATTAAAATTAAAAAACGGCAAAGCCCAGACCATGTTTAATTATATTAACTATAACAAATCAAAGTGAATAAAAATTTACTGATCGCATACATATAATATGAGGGCCTTCGTCATAGGAAGTAGCATTACTTCATTACGATACAGATGCAAACTGTTGGACATCAAAATCTGTGCTCATGACAACTAGCGTCTGTAACCTTAATTCGTATAATTGATTATCGCTGGTGGATTAGACGATTTATAACAGTCAAATTAATGGATTAAAATTTATTTTAGTTACAGGCAATCGAAACTGGAACACGGAAACTGGGTATTCAATTGCACAGATTAGCAGACTTTTAAATGCAAACTGTCTAGCGATAAAATCCATATTAAGGTACCAGCTATTTCAATAGAACCTCAAGATATTGATTGATAAACAAATTTGTTTGAATAAAATTGCTTGACTTTGTTTTTCAACGTTCTATTTTTTATGTAATAATATCTATTAATTTTTTAATCGCTTGAAACTTAACTTGTTAAACTGGTAAGAATAACTTAATTGACATAGCTCTATTGAATCTCACACTTCCTAATTGACAAAATCAACATTTTATCAAAAAATAAGTGTCTAATTTATTAAATTGTCATTTCTCACATGTGTTCAGACAGGACAATCAAAACATTGCGTACTACTGTTTCAATAAAAGCAGTTAATTAAAAAATATATATCAGTGTATTAATCAACATAATATTTATGATGCTTTTAAATTTGAGTGGTTGTAGGAAATTCGAGCAATATATTTCATTTGTATTTAAATTTAAAATAGTGCGACATTGTATTTAAATGCGGTCCTGATAAGGCATGGTTAATTTACTATACTGATAAGGACTGAGAAAACGAGTGCAAACGTGCAACACCGTTCACCACACAAAAATTATTAGAGTAATGGTTAATTCCACGTAACGGACCCACACAGTTGTGGGTTGTGGCTTCTACTTAGTATGCATAATGGCATAGCTTTCATCAGAATAATTTGCATGACCCATTTCCTTATTGGAAAATTAGGCAGTTATGTATATTACATTCTCCACTAGGTTAAACTCTTGTCAAACCATTCTAATAAATAATATACAAGTTCAAGTTATGGATTTGTATTCAAAGATAAATTTGAAAAATATTTCAATAATATACGATTATTATCTGGCAATTGTGCAGTGATATGAAATATTTTCTCCATAAAAAATACATTTTTCATGTGGTTGACAATATTATGGAATTACCCTAACGATTTAAATTTAAACCTTAAAATCGTCATTAATTTGTCCTAAATAAGCAATAATTTTATTGATTTGGAAAACACTATCTTGTTATAACATTATTTCTCAAAAAATATTATGTATATATTATATTTTGTGATGACATACATGTCCAAATTACTTTGTAAAAAGTTTATAATTACCATATTGAAGTTTTTATGGAATTCTACAAATCAATTAATAAAAATATCACCATCAATATTCCTTGAATAAACTGTTTTGTTTACAACAATAGAAAACTAAGTTTAAAACCGTATCAATTTTTGTTAAACGTCAAAATTATTCTATTTTTAAAGAGCGAATGCAATTGGCTGAAGCAATGGAATTTGCTATGACTGCAAATCATGATATGGGGCCACTTCTATTTTATTGATTTTAGAATCACTTGCTGATAATAATAATATGTATTTAGTGTCAGAATTGACTTTAAATTGTGGTTGAGGTTAAAGTTTTGAAAAGTCCAAAGTTGACAAACCGTTAGAATTTAAAATGACAGACGAAGACTAATCATTTCTTACATTACAGATGATAAAATCTAAATTTGCATACCTATAATATAATTAATTTTAGTGCTTTTTACAGGGTGCCAATTCCAGTGAATTTAAAAACATTAAAAAAATTCTTAATTTTCAGAAACTTAGATAGCCTCAGCAATTTATATTTATTATATGATTTCAAATAGAAAATTGAAAATATATAAATTGCTTTAAGACGCTCGCCTGAATTTAAAATCATATGATTCAATTGCAAATTGCAAAATGATAATCAAATATAAAACTAGATCTCTAGTATTCTGAAGAGCAATTAATTGTAATGAAATGATGTCATACAAATCTATCACTAGAGGGATACTATATTAGTGATAAATATTATCTTTAGATTAGGCAATTCCGCCAAGCACACTAGATGCTATTCTAGAGTTGAGGTGAACAACAGTGGTATTTATCAAATGCGATGAAGATCTCAGTTAAAAAGTTTTAAAAATTAAATAGGTAAATTTTATGTAGTTTAAATCTACACATATATTGGTATGATTTTATATGTGGGAGTAACACCAACTTGACGTGCATGACATCATAGAAAACTTTGCTATAATATATTAATAGTTTAGATTCCATGATAAACAATAATACTTGTAGATGTCCAGTATATTCATGTTCAAAATAATATTGCATTTTGTTGCATATTTGAGAATTTTTAAAACAGATATAAATGTATAACTGCAACTGAACTCATTAATAATCAGGCTCTATGTTTAAAAGAATCCAACTCAGCGCACTCTACGAGTTATTGTGTTATTGCCTCGAAGGCATGTGAAAGTGCTTATCAAAAATGATAAAATCAGGGTTGTTATTAATGTGTTTTGATTGAAACATTCTAAAATGCGCAAAGTTGTTAAATCAATTTGAAGGTCATTTTCTTAAAACTTAAAACCTACAAAATGCAAGTTTTGGATACAGTCTGCTACAAAGTTATAGAAACACAAAGCCCATTGAATAAAAAAATGTCAAACAAAATTTAAGTGTATTGTGCTAAAATATGTTATTTAGTATAAACAACTACATTCGATTGAATTAAAAAGAGTCAAAAAAACATGTCAAATTACTTTGATTTATCATCTGCTTAATAAACAACCAGATGTATAATAAACAACATTTGGTAAAATTAGATTAAGCGATTGAATGCCTACAAGAAAATTTTAAAGAAATATTTTTACTTAAAATCCACAATTAGGAAATAAAGGTATTTATATAAAGTTTTTGATTCGCTAACATTGTCTATTTTCCAAAGAGTGACAATTTTACGTTCTTATGTGCTGATATTGGTCGTTTATAATTTGATGCTGGTTGGTTTGCTGGACTATAAAAAGCATTGCCTACTTTGTAGGTAATTAATTTCAGTTGCAATTTCAGTTTTCACATGAAATGACAATTTGTTTCGTTAGATGGCCACAACAACAATAACAAAGTTGTGCCAAATTCTGCACATACGTTAATAATGCAACTGCAATGTGTTCTACATTATTTATTGGATATATAAGACAGTTTTTTACGTGCACCAGATACCTTGGTCATGGTATTAAAACCTCAGTGCCTTGTTATTCTGAGGTATAATGCAAAACAATTGTTGGATATTGTTAAAATTTTGCTTAGAAAATGAATACAATCGTTGTCGATGGAGGAATTACTGATACAATGCAAAATTTGGAATTTACAAGAATTAAAAATAATTTAAAGACTTACTTGTAATAGGATCAAAGTTGTGAAGGTCGTCATTAGAGAAACGGTCCCTTCATTTTTGATTGCGCAACAGACTTCAATTTTGGAATTGACGAATTAAATTACAACATTAGGCACATGGGACACGCGTTCAATTCGCTAAATGCCTTCAAGAAAAACAGAATACCTTGCTGTATGGCTTGTATTATTCCACGTTTAGGTTATTTCACTATTGCTCGAGACAATAGAAAACAGTGAAATTTAACGCTTTTAATTTCAAAGTTTTTATATTCGTAGACCGGAGTCTTGGTCTGGACAAACTTAATTCAAACGTCTATAATCATTTTTGCATTTCACTTTTACTTTGTTTTAGCTGGCTTTTTTTGCTCCAAACTTTCACTATAAAGGACAAATTGTTTTTCCAAATTTTCAAGCAATTTTCTCCAAGCCTATTGACATTTAGATATGACCACAGCTATTGGTGAACGTGCTCAAACAGATTGATGGAAATTTGTACAAAAATATATTACTGTGGCTGAGGTAGTTGAAAGTATTCCTGATTTTTCAATGAAACTTCCAATTTTTTAAAAAAGTTTTAAATTCTCACCAATCCTAATGTTCAAATAATCGGACAGTCTGCCAGTGGGAGCAACAACTAGGTTCAACTATTTTGTGTTCTATAATTAGACTACTCTCAAATCTCGTCCGGGTAATAGCCTTCGACCTACTACACATTGAAAGTGATTTAACAAAATATTTAAAACCAATTTGAAATCAGTTTAATCTCATTGCACAGAAAGACTTCGAGTCAATGTGACAATAATGTAACTATATTTTTTGATTGCTCATGTCCTTTAAAAATATTATTTTAAAATATGGCAGTTTGCAAAAGCCATTCAGTCTATCTAAACATTTGTTACAAACGAACTGGAAACAGCTAAATGTTATTTAAAAAACTAAAACAGTGGTAAGTAAGAACTTAAAGCTAGAATATATTTATTATCAAATTACAGTATCTTCAAAACAATAAATTTAAAATATATTAGAAGAGCTTAAAACTTTGTTTCAATAGGAATATAACATTGACTTTAAGATAGTAGATATTACAAGAATTCTTTATTGGTATTTGAGAAGCAAATAATATATAATTAAATAAACAAATTCAAATTTATTGATTGTAAATTGTAATCTTTGGAAAGGGAATTAAAAAATTTCATACTATGAATCAATTTAATTTCAAAAATCGATCAACATTTATTTTTTTTAAATCATTGAAGCTGAAAATTCTAGCAATTTACACGTTCGAGGCAAAACACGTTGAAAGGACAAAGTTCTAAATAATTTTGAGCACTATTGATTCGGGCAAACAAAATGAGTTAACAAATTCAGCATTGGAAATAAAGTAAATACCCCTATTTAAGAAGGTATTTGGTAGAAGTCTCAGTTGTCCATTGTTAATTCAACGCTTTTCAGATTTATTTTTATATCTTCAAATACATCTTGGCAATATTCTTTAACAATGTTTGCGCCAATAAAAAATTATTCTAATATTAGTTTTGGATATCAAAGGCTAATAACATTGACTACACTTATCTAAAATTCAAATTACTAAGCCCAATGAGAAACATGAATTGATGAAAATTCAAAGATATGCATTTTGGATTTATTAGAGATTATCTTCATTTATGTTCCAAAATGCCTTTAAAAGTAAAGAGGTCTGTGATGCTGATGAAGACGATGGGGAACAAATCTAATTCTGCAAAATTGTTTTCCACAATAAAGCATAATATTCACCACAAAAAACCTTTCAATATTCATTTATTTAGAAACAAAAATATTAAAAATTTTCTTACTGTGATAGATTACCTATTTGTGGAGACTCCAAAATTAATAACTAAGACAAAAAACAAGTATACCTTATCAATGACTTCGGTTCGGATGATAAATAATTGTGTATTCTTATTACTGATACTAGATTACGTGTACATATTTACAAATCAAACCTATTCGCAAATTATCTAAGGCGTGATAACTCAAAGTTTATTTATACAATTTTCTATTTGCGTAAAATTGAAACTCAGTCAACTTTAGATAATCCCTATCTTGATAATATGGACTAATTTTCAAATGTCATTTAATTATTTATAATAATAATAATAATAATAATAATAATAAATTTATTGCAAAAAATCTTTGGTACAAGACTATGAACTAAACACTATTTACAAAATAATAGTAACATATACATACATATAATTGTGTGGTGTGTGTTTGTTGGGGATTTGTGTGTGTGTGTACATTATTTAGGATCATACGAAATTTTCGAAGGACTGTAGTGCATTATTATCATTAAGTATGCATTGTCTATGAAAGAGGAATGTTCGCACTTTTTGTCTAATTTTTTGCAGTTAATTTCCATTTTAATTTCATGGTCTAAGTTATTCCAAATTTTAGTTGCCATGTAGTGAAAACTATTTGAATGTTTATCTAAGCATAAAAATTTTTTAGAACGTTCATTTAACTTAATATATTGTTTTAAAAATGAAAGAGAAAGTGTACCAGATTTACACTTAAGTAATATTGATCCCATATGCATTTAAAATCTGTAATAAGGGGCTAATATTTTATATTGAATTCGATAGACGGATGAAATGTCATGTTTTTGCGCAAAGTTAAGTATTTTGAGAGATCAATTGAAAGTTTTAGACAGAAGTATGCGATATTTTGAATTTATGTTTGTAAAGAGAAATGAGCAATATTGAAAATGAGATAAACAAAAAGAATTTATTAATTGTTTGTGATATATATTTGAGACGTTTCGCAGATGGTAAAGATACCTAACTCCAGAAGCCATTTTT
>CABFPE010000766.1:237964-259898 GCA_900660155.1 Hofstenia miamia
TGTGTTTAACATGTTTTATTATATCATTTACAAAAATTGCAACTAAAATAGGGCCAAGTACAGTACCTTATGGCACCCCACGGTCGGTCGTAACATAACTTGATTTTTTACTGTTTAATATTACACGCTGCTGTCTATTTTTTAAGAAGTTCATAATTAAATTGAGTTCACACCAAAATTATATTTATAAGCTTGTCTTGCAAGATATCGAAATTCATTGAATTGAATGCCTTACTTAAATCTAGTAATGCTACCAACTGCACTTATTATGAGATATATTAGACTTAATTTGTTGCGTGATCGATAAAATTGCGTCCTGGGTGCTATGCCCAGCACGAAAACCAAATTGCTTATTCGATAGGATGTTTTCAGATTTTAGGAATGCGTTTATTTGAATATANAGCATACGATGTTTCGAATTTAGGTTAGTTAAAAGAAAAGAACAGTATTGAAAATGAGACAGACAGAAAGCCTGTATCAGTTGTTTATGATAATTGCTTGATATTACATTACGTAAGTGATAAAGATATCTAATGCCTGCAGTCATTTTTTGAATCTTATTCAGTAGAAATTTTTCAAATGTTAATTCATTATCTATCTCCACTCCTAAATAGCTGACTGATTCACTTTGCTTTATTGACTCATTATTTATCTTTAGTTCTATGTCATTTATTAGATTTCTTTGTGCCTTCGGTGAAAAAATTATAAATTGAGTTTTTTCAATATTTAGTTTCAGTTGATTATTAGTAAAATAATTGTCTAATTTTTCTATACCTGTCTGGAGGTTTTTTGTAGCATCAAAAGCATTTTTTGCGGAACTTATTAGGCATGTGTCGTCAGCATATTGGTAGATGTCGGTGTGTTTAACATGTTTTATTATATCATTTACAAAAATTGCAACTAAAATAGGGCCAAGTACAGTACCTTATGGCACCCCACGGTCGGTCGTAACATAACTTGATTTTTTACTGTTTAATATTACACGCTGCTGTCTATTTTTTAAGAAGTTCATAATTAAATTAATTGAGTTAACACCAAAATTATAATTTATAAGCTTGTCTTGCAAGATATCGAAATTCATTGAATTGAATGCCTTACTTAAATCTAGTAATGCTACACAACTGCACTTATTATGAGATATATTAGACTTAATTTGTTGCGTGATCGATAAAATTGCGTCCTGGGTGCTATGCCCAGCACGAAAACCAAATTGCTTATTCGATAGGATGTTTTCAGATTTTAGGAATGCGTTTATTTGAATATACAACAGTTTTTCAAAGAGTTTGCTAAAAGGATGTGCAATACAAATGGGTCTATAATTTTTTGCGTTTAGATTGTCACCTTTTTTATATATAGGAGTTATATCCGATTTTTTTAGCAAGTCTGGAAATTCACAATCAATAATACATTGATTAAATGCGACTAATAATTGTTCTCCAAAAATAGGAAAAAAACGTTTAATAATAAAAAATGGGAGATTATAGGAAGCGGTTGATTTGTTGGTATCAAGTTTTTTAACAATGTTTTCTAATTCATTGATTGTAGCAAGTCTAAAGGAAAATTGTTTTGATTGTTTGAGATCATCAGAATTTTGTTTTTTCTTATAAGGTGGGAAATTGAAATTTCCAAGTTCTTTGAATGTTGAATTTAAATGATTTAGTATTTGAGTTTTGTCTGTAACGTATTATTGATGTTTAATTCATTTATTTCGGATGAAAGACCTTTAGATTTTCCGATAAATTTATGGATGTATCGCCATTTTTCTCGAGTAGAATTTAATTGGTTAAAGAATTTTCGCCTAGCTTTATTTAAATTTTTTGTTCTTAATTGCTTAATTACTTTCTTTGATTTTTTCGTAATTGGTCCAATTAGTCTTTGTCGGCTCGGATTTTGCAAGATCAAATAATTCTCGTTTAATTGATACTAGTTTATGGACTTGATTATCGTCGGTGTTTAAAAAAGGAAATTTAATTGTTTTAATCTTAACCCGTCGCTTCTTAATTGGGGCAACAGTGTTTAATGCTTTGTAGATTTCTTGAACCGAGGGAATTAGACAGGGAGACAAGGAAGATACTAGCAGCAGAGAGCATTCAACCTAAATGGAGATGTAGATAGGCTTGAGAAGTTGGCACAGAATGAGTATAAGTTCAGGCACGACAAGGTGGGAAGAATGGTACACTGGAGTTTGAGCAGGCAGCATGGGTTAGAAGCAGGAGACAAGTGGTATGAGCACAAGCCACAGGGCGTCATAGAAAATGAGAAGGTTAAGATACTGTGGGACTTCAACATACAGACGAGCAAAGTGATAGAAGCACGGAGGCCAGACATAGTAGTGGTAGAAAAAGAGAAAAAATTAGGAACAGTGATAGACATAGCACGGAGAGGAGTGGTAGCATAGAAGGCAGCATGTAAACACTTTTGCAATATTTCGATAATTTTTGTGGCCTATGAAATGTTTTTGATCTATCAACTTTTTCACAACTCCTAAATTTAAAAGTTTCACTTTAGATGTTAAAAAATATGTCCTTATAAATCTTCAGTGAATAATCTAAATAGCTTGTTGCTCAAACAGAAATCTAATTTGAGTTTGTCCTTATATGTACAAAACCCAGTATGAGTAATTGCAGCCGACTTATATATATATATTTACATAAATTATTAACTATTGTAATGTAATATAATAACTTATATTTAGGCTTTGGTTGGGATCTCATGCAGACATCGATTTGGGTTTCCACTGAACTTCTGCCGTATAGTCGGAGGCAGAAATATTAGCATGTTTGCAATTCTTATTTGGGGATCAAATGACAAAAATTCTGTTTAAATATTGTAAATTAGTGCAGAGCTTATAAAATTATGATTAGCACTAATTAAACAGTGCTACAGATAGAGCCAATCTTCAAGAAAAATATCTTCAAAGACAGATCAACAAAATTAGACAATGAATAAACGTATGAATAAAGTATTTGCCCATCGATTATCTGCGAAAATTGGAAAAAGGCATTAAACCTCAAATTAATAAGTGCTTGCAATAAATTTATAAAGTCTTTGAAATGGGAGTTGCGTTGAAATCACAAGAGAGTACAATGCTAAGGCTCGATATATTTGAGGAATTCAATTAACTTTCCTCTGAAGTTAACTTCTATCCTGTCTATAAAAACAAAATTAATTTCTAAGTCCTATTTTTTGGAGGAAACCATTTGCAGAAGTGTTTATATTTTGAAATGTTTGGATCGCTGGCCGGACCGTTTCTTGCGTTGAGTTTGGTTCCTGATCCGTTCACAACTCTGCATACAGTAGAAACCAAGAGCTTAGCAGTGGCAGCAACAATTTTCCACAAAAAAGTAACTCATTGTTTCATGAAATTTCAATAAATTTATTTTTGGACTAAAATGTTTTGAAGAAACCATCACGTATATTAAAAAAAGTCCTAAGAAGTCTAGTATTAACACAAACAAAGTGTAGTAAAATGTTGCATGGAATAAAACTATCTCAGATTATGTATTAGTTGGTTTGTAACATCGGAATTTTCTCCGATGGGACTGGGCCATGGTCTCACTCTGTGCACACCTATGTAGCCATATGGAGTCAACGATACTCAAAGCCGACACAGTAGTTGTATATTTTGAGCTTTTGAATGCTTTCAGAACGAAAACATCAATTGTAAGTGTTATATAAATAGTTTCATGTAAATTATTTTTGATGCATGCAAGCATGCAAAAAGCACGCCAAAATTGGATAGAGCAAGAACTTGGTGTCCGTGCATTTCAACTTAACAATTTCCAACAAGTTCCAGGCAGTAATATGATGCCCGCCTACCTGGAATTCAAAATTTCCAGCAAGTTCCAGACTGAAGTTAACGCAAATAAGGCTATTAAATGAAATTTCGCCATTTATCAGATGTAACCACATAGTACATAGTAGCTTCCATATTTATTTAAGAGAATTTCTCCAAGAGAAAAGCTAATTTTATTGAAGCAGCCAAAATAGTGGAACATTGAATTTGATGAAACGAAGTACAAAACACTGGTTACTTTTGTTAGCAAATTTGATTGTCCGAAGTCAAGACAACTGGATGCAACCGCAAAAATGATTACATTTACTTGTAGACAAGGCAATAAATTAGACGCAATAAAAAATTAACTTTCCAGGTACTAAAAGCAGTTCAAGGCAGTAACTTTGAATTTCTAGGCAGTTCAAGGAAGTTCCAGATTTCCACGTTGCGCGGACACCTTGAAAAAACATTACTCGCTTTAAACAGCTGACATATATTTTGAATGTAAATTTTATGAATCGATATGTGCTTCGAAACTTCAAAAATTTTGCAACATCTAATTGCTTAATGATTATGAAAATATACTACATACTTAAATAACAATAATCTCTGCACCTCATGCTATTGAATTCAGTAGAGTAGGAGCTGATGTTGAAAAGATGGTGAAGAAAGGCGATGATTATTTGTAATTTACAGATTATGTTTATCATTATTATTTTTGTCAATCGCAAATAATACATTTTAACTTCAAATTGATACTAAGCTAAATATCACCATGGGTAATATACCATTGTTGTTTGAAAAACTACAGAAAAATTAATATTTTTTTCAACAACCAATTGGAACAAATTTTATTGTTAAAAATATTTGGTATAAGATAAGTTAACTGAAGTTATTAAATATTTGATTGAAATAGTTTGAAATACATTTTAAACCTTGGATATCTCTTCAATTTTCACCCAAAACCAGAGCTTACGAGGAACAACATTGCTCCATACTTGAGAAGCTATTTGATTTATGCAAAGTTTATTGCCCTGGAAAGGATTACTTTATGCAAAAATACACAGAATTCTTAACACAAGACTAGATCCACGAGTCCGGTCGACTCATTTAGTCCAGTACCTCAGACACACAGAACAAGGCAAGCTTGTACAACGGATTCATAAAAGCAACAAATAAATCCGTATGAAGATATAATTTTGGTACTTTCATTTTGCTTTGGAGTGTGTACAATTGCACACAAGAATGTACAATTTTTTCTAAAGACAGTTAAATGGAGGAATTCGTTGAGAAAGTATTAAGTAGACTTCAAGAAACTCAAAAATTAAATTTAAGTTTCTCATACTGAATAATCGAAATTGGCGTATTACAGGGATAAACACAAACCACAAAATGGACGAAAAACTTTGTTGGAATGCTAATAATTATAAGTAGAAGCAAAATCTAACCATTCTAAACGTTACAGTATACTGTCTATAAAGATAAGATTGGGCTATTTAACTTTTGAAAGTGCAAATTGCAAAAGAAACGTTTGTATGAAGTTAGAAAACTTTAATCACAGCAATACAATTGATTGGTATTGTGTAAATTCGCTACATGGTGAAGTTCAGTAAACGACTAATATGGGTGAAGTGAGATGTGCTAACAATAACAAATAATATTGATGAAGTTGTCAGAGTTCTGAATGAGACAAAATTTGGATCCCCAAGCCACCTCAAAATGTTTTCTGTTGGGATTCGCATGGGCCAAAGTGCTCCCCATAACACTGAAATACAAATCATATGCATGTATATCTGTTTAGTAACTATTCTTGCTTACCGGTTTTCCCAAATCTATGCGATTTCATGTATATGAATAAAATAACTATGTAGATAATAAACAACTTCTTTGATTACATGTAAAGATTTGATGCAGATTCACATTCACCAATTTTAGTCAGCCAAGGGTTAATAATTGACAAGTGGCTTCACATGTTTCACCAAAGCGGCTTGATGTATAGGAATTATATCCTAGAGCAATGCTAGTTACCATTAGGCATTCTCGCAGTTGCAGTGATTTTGGAGAACACTTTTTATTAACTTCCTGTAATTGATGTCATATTGAAATATAGAGCCCACAAATCTCCATGAAATTCATGATGTGAGAGTTCATCTTCCCTCTACCCCCTCTGCACAATGTCCATTGGGATCCCCATCCCGAGTGAAATACTCTTGAGACCAATATCTATGGTCAGGGGCGGATACAGAAAAAATTAAGAATAAAATGCTAAGTGCATAATTGGGTACTAGAGGGCAAAAACTATTCAATTTTTAATTTTTAAAATTCATTATTATGTACAAACTTCACCATCTACTGACTCCAAAAATAGAAACAGAATTCGACTAATTTTTCAGAACTCAGCACAATTTTTTTTCAAATACCGCTTTAATAATGGCATGTTGTGTTTTTAGGAGATTTTGGCATTATGCAAAATAGACCAATGTTATAAAATTATGTAAAATGCAAAATTTTCACCTAATGGTATGAATGTGTGCTTAGTATCTAATTCAATCAACATTGGTAAATATGTTGATAAAATTAAAGAAAATCAACCAATTCAAAAGTTTAAAGATCTAGCTAAAATCAATAAATTCTAATATTAAAATAATTGTGGAGAGTTTTGATGACACACAAATTTGTTTTTGGATTTTTGGAGTAGGTGCATGGTGTTGAATTGAGTACAAAAAATTTGGCCAACCCTACTGAGTATTGTCGAATACAGTTTGGTTCAAAAAATGGGACTCGCAAAGTCATTTATTCTAAGCAGGCTACATTATATAAATTAACAAAAAAATTCATATCAAATGATAGATAATTGAAATGTGTGCATGTTATAACCCAAAAAATTAAAAAATATTGCCGCCAGCAGCAATGCAGCGAGAAAATCTATCACCGATAGAGTCCATTAAATTTATCTTCAAATCAAATGAAATTTGTTGCTCCACTTCCAGAATATACTACTTCAACTCAGCAATGTTTTTGGGATTGTTCTTCTCAACGTCATCCTTGAAGATGCTTCAATTGGAGAAAGCTCTGGCGAGTTTGCATGCCCCTGCAAAAACTGAATATTTTGCTCTTCAAAAAAATTTTTGGTCTGATGAGAGGTATGATGAGTTGCGCCATCTTGTTGTAGTAATCAACCAACAGAATATAGGCCATTAGCAAGAGCAATCAACTCTACTATAATTTCAATATATTTTTCGCTATTAATTGTGCCGAATTCACAGATTTTGAGGTAAAACTCTCTAACTTAGAGCACTCCAAACCATAATTTGGACTAGGGTTTACATAATGTTTTGACTTGCAAGACCAATGAAGAACCCGGTTTCTGAATAGCTGGAAAACTGACTCGCCTGTAATAAATATGTTGTCAAAGAATCCATCCAGTAACCAGTTTTGGCAGGTGGAAACTCTGGCTATTTTTTGTTTTTGAGTCAGGTTTGGTACATTTTTTCTTTTTTCTTTGCGATTCCAGACACTTTTAGCGCCCTATAGACCGTAGATTTGGAAACTTGCTTCCCCCTGACTTGATAAAACCGCTGAGTTATTTGCAAAATTGATTGTAAGGGGTTACACAACACAGTTTAAATTAGACTTTTCTGGTCACTTCCTTCCAAAATTCGCGGCCTTCCACTTATTTTCATTCTCTCTGTCGCATTGCTTTTTTCGAGAATCTTGATATTCCTGTAGAAAGTCGCCTTTGACATTTTAACCAGATTGCGGGAACTTGCCTTATCCTTGGTGCCATTGTTATATAGATGTTGAAGTAAGTCTCGTTGCTCTTGATAACTCATTTCATAAATGATTGTTTGAAAGACCTGCTAGAACCAGATGTTGTTAACAGGTATTTAATTAGTGAAATCATTCGTGCTGGCATTACAGTTCAATGTCCAAAAGCAGTTCAGTTCCTATCGACAACGTACCTTATGCCAAAACAAAATTACAAAATTCGGTGGAGTCTCATTTTTGAACCAAACTATAGGATAAGTATGAACAGTGTTGAGAAATAGAAATGGTAGACAAGGAGAAAATTCTATTTAATTATTACTCATGCTATGCTTAATATACTCTTTTGTGTATAGATTAATCACTATAAGTTTATGTGCCACGGGGAAGCTGTAGCTATGCTTATCAAATTTCATTAGTATTTTTCAAAGCAAAATAATTTAATGTTGTATGCTTAAATTAAAATACCCCACAGAAATCACATGTTTCTATTCACCCCCATCCAAAAGGGTGAATCGCAATACTTTTAAAATTTAAAACAATTCCTGAAAACTAAATATTCTTATTTTTATTGGAATGCAATTCCAGGATACATAGGACACATTATAGTGTAAAAATTCAATGAAATACATTTTACAAATACTAGATCTTTGAAAAAAACTTAAAAATACTGTTCCTATTGACTCCATTTGACGGTATTAAGGAAGTTTCTTATGTAATTTTTATTGTACAATTTTAATGAATTTTTCTTATTTTAGGGGGGGGGGCTTCTGTATGCGCCCGTGTCTACGGTAAGCAGATTGGGATTTAGAGCGTAAGCAATTTGTAACAATGATTTTGTTTAACTAGCACCATGTTGATGATGTGTTTGCATTATTTAAGGCAAAAGATGAAGCAAGCAATTTTCTAAAGTATCTCAATAGTCTTTTTAAGGACATTCAATTCACCATGGAGTGCCAAGTAAAAACAAATTAAAATTTTTGGATGTGTGCGTACACAATTTTAATAAGAAGTACAAAACTTTTTGATACATAAATAAAGACAAATTCTGGATTATACATTCCAAGTATTATTTTTTTTAGAAACTAATGATAGTAGTTTGATTAACACGTAATACAGGCCTGCTGATTTCTGTAACATGTAATAAAAAAGTTGAAAATTTCCTATGGCAAACACATTACAAAGTATATAGATTTTTTCATATAAGAAGAAAATGTCTGCCGTTTAGATAAGAAAGAATAAATAACTCATAACTGAACTGAAGTACCTTAAAAATCGTGATTCAGATTTTCAATTTGATTCAAATAGATTTCCATACTGCACTAGAATCTTCTCGAATTCGATCGGCAATGGGGCGACATATTAGGCTCAAACTCAACCAAGATACAACTCAGTTTCCTTATTACTATCAAGCCCAAGCATAAACAAAATACAATATTAAATGTTCAATCTAAATGTTATTTAAAGCCAGCTTAAAGTCAAATGATGATAATAATTATTAAAAATAGAAAAAGGTCCAAGTAGAACATTAGTTGAAAAAATATGTGGCTAAAACCGAGCAAGATTCTATATTCATTATAAATATGGTATAAAACACGACAAAAGAGAAATTTTCTCACAAATAAGATGAAGAGAGCCATCACAGCTTATGATGACTTAACTTCAAATGTGTTACACAATCTTTTAATTTAAGAATCATATTAAAAAAACGTGCCAATTCTCAAATAAGAATGCAATTCAGCGAATTTTATGGTGATTTTCTACCACAATGATATTTAAGCGTATGTAGCGGTGGTTCTAGTTTGCACTGAGTCAAATTTCACGACTTTACTACACTGTGTATAACCTTTATAATTTATAGAATGTAAAGGGTGTGTGTTGTGTATCTATTGTAGACAGGAGGGGATCCAGAAAAAATTGATGGAGAAGTATGAAGGGATAATTTACCAGTATACCTAATATTTTCTTAAAAATGCATTCATAATTATAATTACATACTAAAAAGAAATGCGTTTTATAATGCATTTAAATGAGCATATAACAGGATCGAAATAATACTTATAACGTTTACAATTTATTATTGAAAAATTCGCTGTTTTCCTTGTTAAAAGTTTGCAAACATTGCATTGCTATTTAAATTAATGCCGGAGGCCACTTATGCTAGTTAATACGATTTGCATGTTATCATGAAATAGAACTGTAAAACGCATTACATACATTTCTATACCACTTAATGTTTTAGAGTAAGATACTATTATGACATGCAAAATGTGCTTTTGAAATTGATAAAGCAGCATTAGCAGCACTATAGATCCATTGAACCCGCGAAAATTTTGTAAATTGAAAAGCATTGAATGTAATTTTCTAGAAGCAACCTGTACTAAAATGTAGATGTTCCATGGCAGTTGTGTGTCAAAATTCTGTTACAAACATAGTAAAATTAGTCATCATCAATTTCTTATATAAAATAAACAATTAGTTAAATTTTATCATTGCTCTATGTTTACACTATATACACAGAAGTACGAGTATGCGTTTCTAAAAATGGTACATTCATACGTAGAAGAAAAAGCAGAATAGAAAAATTGACCACTCAAGAATATGTCTATAACTCCTTTGTAGACACTGCTCAAAAGTATTGGTTGCAAAATTAATCTATAGATAAGACGTCTAGATTTGCAAGAACCTGATCTATCCTATATGTTTTTATATGGCTATGTGTAACAAGAAATTCAAAGAATCATTCTTTAGTCATTTATGCATAACTGTATTTTCATTTCAATTAACAAGAAAATGTAAAGTCTGCAAGGCAACCTAGAAAATCAGAAGTTATTCGTTTGATAATTTTTCCCAATGAGCTCAATGTGCAATTTCAAAATAAAAAATGATACATTGAACATCCGTTTTGCTCATATTAGCATTGAGAGTATAAGAAAGGTTTTTAAAAAACTTCAATACTGTTGACCCACAGACTACAGATTTCAGAACATTACTAATTATTAAGGCTGATTTTTTTGGCCTAAACAATATAAATTGTAACTCAAAAATTTGACTTTTTGCTCAAAGAATTCCAATTTTGACCTTTTTATTAAATGAATTTGTCTAATTTTTAACCCTAAAACTAAAGCACCCTTAATAAGTACAAAATATTTTCAATTCTAAAGTTATCTGTAAGGATGAAGTAAGGAATTACTGTAATTTTGTTTACTATTTTAGTTAGCATTTTTTAAAAGCCATCAATAGAATTCAACGAAGCAGAATTCTTTAAAATAATGTTGAACAAAACATCGCTAGGCATTCCAAGCACATACCTGTTGTTAGTTAGAGCACTTATGTCTCAGAGCTAAGTCAAAGGGAGGGAGTTGCAAATACAGTTAAGATATTCATCAATTTCAACCCAAAATAAATAATTTGACAAGAACTAAAATTGATTTGGTGCAAATTTAAACTGATTGCTTTCGTGAATAATATAGATTGATGTGGATGCTGTTAACACAAGATGAATTATTTTTGCTGATTTTATGTTTGACTTAAAATAATTAAACTTAAGTTTTGAGAATTGTCCATTTTTGCGGTAAAAGATAGTGTAGCATAAATAATTAGAATATTGCGCCACTAATAATAGCCATTCTCCTTAAAATCATAAACTGTTAACGGAATAAAAACCTGTAACAACAGGCTGATGGCGCAATGTCTGGCTCAATTGCCTCCACTAACCTATGGCTAAAATTTAAATATAATTTAAATGAATTTTGTTCGTTTTTACAATTATTTGAAATCATTAACCTAATGACTTATTTTGAACATATTTTGATCTATAAACGTTCAATATATTGTTTGTATGTAAATTCTAGAACTAATTTTATCATTTTTATTCAAAAGGTTGATCATTTAGAAATTTTGACTTTACTTAAGACAGCCTTGCAATAATTTTTTGCCAATATTAATCAAAATAGACGTTATAACGGGGAGCCAGCCAGCCAGTGCTCTCTCTGTGTAGCAGCTATGGTCCTATGGACTATTTAAGAACAGATTCAAATAGAAGACTAGGTTTTTGACTGATATTAGGTTAAGTTATAATATGGGACCAATATTGGTCCGCCACTACAGATAAAAAATGGCAAGTTTACTATCGAAAATTTTCAAAAAACTCCAAAAAATTAAGATATTTTAAGACTATATTTCTAATGACTAATGCAGTTGATCGAAGTTGACTATTTTCTGCTGCTCCGTGTTCAGTTTATGTATGACATTGATGGGATATTATTATAGAACAAGACTAGCGCTTTCGATTGATATATAGCACCAAAACATAGGATCATTACATACAACAAATTCTCGACTTCAAAATGCATGTATATTTGAAAAAGTAACCAAACCAACGTGGAAATAAAGAGATAATCAATACTAAAGGTTATATCTTAATTAAAATAATTGTTGGCAAGAATAAACGAATACCTTGCAACCTTCAGAATTTTGAATTGAATGAAGCTCAGAATTATTTTTAAAATCTAAGAAATCGAACTTTGGTGATTCCTATCGATAATTTTGATAAAACAGACGTACCTCATTAAGATTCTTAATAAGAATTTGTGAATGAGTACAACGGCTTCGTAGCGTGCACAATTAACTAGGTTATTGCGTTATTATTCATTACGAACAGGTGCGGTTTAGCGTTTATCAATCAATTTGATTTGTTATTTCCAAGTCATTGTAATGAATAGGTTGCGGTTGACGAGTTACTGTAGAATGAATAATTAGAATATTGCGACACCAGTACTAGCCACTCTCCTTACAATCATAAACTATTAACGTAATAAAAACCTGTTACAACTGGCTGATGGCGCAATGTCATACTCAACTGCCTCAGCCAACCCATGGCTAAAGTTTAAATTTAATTTAAATAAATTTTGTAAAATTTTAAAATTATTTGAATTCCTCGATCTAGTGACAAATTTTGAGCTTATTTTGACCTATAAGCATTCTGTATATAATTTTTATGCAAATTCTAGAAGTGATTGATCATTTTTATTCGAAGGGTTGATGTTTTACAAATTTTGACTTTATTGACTTATGAGAACCTTACTAATAATTTTTAACCAATTTTGATCAAATAGAAGTTATGCTATGAAAGTAAAACCAACGGTACAACGGGACCAGAAAATTTCATGGGGCTGAGACCAAATGTTATGCAATTAATCGAGCTGGGACCAATAAAACTGGTCTCACAGAACCTGGATACACACTCAGACTTGCTCGTTTCGGGTGCCGGGAAGTCAAATTTCGGGTCGTGGTGGGTGCGCTTGGACTGATTACTTTTGCTCAGATCTCTGGTCCAAATTGTGTTTGGTTACTTTGTCCATGGGCTTTGGCTAGGGGTTGGACAAAGAAACCGCTTTTTTGAATAAAATAGCCAACCCCCATTTTACACCCGAGATAAATTAGATAGAATCTAAAATCACCATAATATTATTCCATTATAATAATTATAAACTAAAAAGTTCAAAATAATTAACTTTAACACTAACCCAAGCCATAACCCAACCCTAACCCAAAACCCTAAACCTATCCTTGAACTGACGCAAAAGTACCACATTCTCAATTCTAAACATGTTTATAAAAATGGATTTAAATCAAATGTATTAGATGCATATCAAAAGCAATGTGAACGTATTATTTAAATCCTCTAGCTATATTTTAGATAAGAAAAAATGCATGCCTCTAGTTAACGCGTGCTGTTTCACTAGTATCTCAGCGGTGATGTAATGTGTTAACTATGAGATTAAAAATTCTTTGAAATTAATAAATGTTTGATTTGAACATAAGAGGTTGATATTAAACCACAGGCGATGAGAGTTATTTAGTTTTTAAATCTTTGATTTGTCTGGTATTGCAAATCGCTTTACACCGTTCGCGTCTGGAATCACGTAGTTTCCTGTGAAATTGACTCACTCTCTATTTCTGCCTCCCGATTGCGTAACACAATTTCCTTCTCTCGCATTATTACTCCAGGGCGAATTTAATTGGCTGCCAGTTATCCTATAACCTCTAACATATCAAACAATTGCATTAGAAATTGCGATGTACTTTTACTTCTATCAAAATAAATTTAGTTCACACCAGATATTATTGGTGGGCATCCAAGGATGGGTAGTATCAGGGACGCAGAGGCGGGGATAGGGCACAATTATCCCGGGCCTCCTGGAGTGCGAGGGACTAGGAAATTTTATGCACCAGTTCATGAGGGTTAGGAATTACTTTAGCATAGTTCACGCCAAAAAACTGCACCGCATTAATGTTGGAGGCAGCGTGGTTTCTATTTTCACTCTTGCTTATACCCTGCTTACACGTCACATAAGACAAATCTGTCTTCAATTATTTTAAGACACATGTAGCGTGTAAAAAACCCTAAAAGACGTACGAACTTTAAGTAGGGTAGTCATAAAACAGATGTATATCAAATAATTTTGATTTTATTGTATGTCTTGTCACGCCACTGTGTAAACACTAAATCATGAGACATATATGTTTTTGACTGCAGTTATTTAATTATTATGGAAGCAAAATAGCAGTAATTTCGACGTATTAAATTAATAAAAAATTATTAATTATATAGGTTTTAGTATTTTATCCGATTTTCACAATTGAAAATAATACTTTTTCAATTACACATGCATGATTAAACATTATTATGCATTTTAGATAAATTTGCTAACAGGTAAATGACCTCTCGTGTTTCCCATATAAAGGTAAACAGTTGCGACTTGATCGATGGGAACTCCCAATCAACAATCTTCTTCATTTCCTGGCTCAGATTTCTGCCCACATAAGCCGGGTGGACTGAATTTGCTGCAAACCAGGAGTCAGTTACAGAACAATTATACCATGCTTCGGCCTTTTTCAGCCATTCCCGCCATCTATGCCCATAGCGCGGTACGTGCGTAACAGCTCTTTTCAAGCCTCAACTGCACTCCCGAGGGTTGCCGAGTCTCTCTGTAAGATGTCTAGTGGTTTGGCTATTGGACATAAGCATAATAAAATTGCATCTTCCAGATTCTTATTCAGGTATACATCGCGAATTATTTTGGTAATGTCCGCATTTCCGCCAGATGCGAATTCCTGAGGATGTGCCTCCATTACTTGTTCATTCTTAGCCAGTCTGTTACGTACCATTGAAGTGTTTTTATGAAGCTGTTCCAGCGGACGTTACTCGGGTAAACAGGGTATTACGCTTTGCATTAATAGCTCTGTTTTGTCATATTTCTGGGCTGTTAGTTGAGCTCATATTTTTTTAAAAATTTCTGTGTTAGTTTAAGTCAAATCATACAAATACATTAAAGCATAAATACTTGTAAATATGTTGGTTGAATGTTTTAAGTAATGTGTCTATCGAGGGACACTTTGCGCTGGGTTATGCATTGTTTTTGTTAAATTGTTGAGAATTCATTAGAAAAGCATTTACTTTTTAGTACTATTATATATCTTTACTTTTAAACTCATTTATATAGTGATCATCATAAAGCAAAAACCTGTATAGTATTGCAATTAAAATTGGATCACATTTTGAGAGTGGGCATGTTTACTAAATTTGTAAATGTTTAGCGCATCACGTTTACAAACTGATTTTTGAGGTAGTCGTGGTTTTTACGACTACTATATAAGTGAAATAATGCAATTTTCAATGGAACGATTAAAACATTCTCATAGTTCGAACAATTAAAGAAAATGGTCAAACTGCGACTAAGTTTTAAAAACAAAAATACAAATAAAGATCATGGAAATAAATTGATCATCATAATTTTTAGAAATAAAGCTTAGCCGGGATATTGATCACAAACAAAATCTTTGGGTGTAGCCGGCCGTCGGCTGCTGCTATGGTTGGCTAACGCCTGTGCCCAGGGCCGCAGAGCACTAGCAAGTACATAAATGTTTAACCCAAGTCAATTTTAAAATTGATTTGAAAGGTGAATCAGTAGAACCCTAATGGTTCTTAATTTTATTTTACCAGTCTGAGTTGCAGTCTTCATAGCAAAATGTCCTTAGCATATTCTGTACACTACACCTGTTTCTGTAGCAACCGCAGAACGTGCCTTTCCAAACTAGATATTGCTAATCGATCTAATTGCTCAACAATGTTACAGGAAGGAATAAAAAATCTTCCAATCTTCACCATTGAAAAAAGATTGTAAAGAAAACGTCATTTGATAAATGAATTGAACTGTTTGTATCTCGTAAACAAAGAAAAGCAGACTATTAACATTTTACTATTGCAAACAAAGCACTTTTGTCAATTTTCGTTTTGTGTTTTACATTTCATTATTATTGATTCTTTAATTGCTTTTTGGTACTTTTGGAATCATCAGTAGAATGTTGATGGCCGAAATTCAAAAACAAGATTAAAACCGAGGTATTTTACTTACGTATTATAGGTGACTGAGATTAGGGTTCTGAAAACCGTATAGTCCTATGGAATTTGTTGGGACAAAAAACTTAAGGAGACTAGGACCAAAATTGAAGGATCTGGTGCCACGGATTTCAGAATATTACTTATAATTTTTGCAAAAAATAGAAGCTATGTTGTGGGAGTAATAGACAATGGGAACAAAAATTTCATGGGATTGGGACCAAAAATCTTGGTTCCGCAGAAACCAAATTCAAACATAATGTGAATTATGCATGAATTAGCGGAAAATGTTGACATTTTGTATTTGCTACTTATATATTTTTCAATGCCAACTAGGAGTACGTGACACAGTAATGTTTTATAATGCTACTTTTATTTTTGTGTACATCATACAAATATAAACTAACTAAACCTAGAAAAGCATTCACAATTTATATTTACTGAAAAATGAAAAACTTTCTTGAAGTTAAGCAAAGAATTGATACATAGAAAATATCAAAAGTTTTCTTTAACAAGAAATATAATTATATTAGTTTGAACTCTAAGTATTGCTAAAATACATCGATTTTCGAGCAATGCATTTCAGGCCAAAAGAGTATGGATTAAGTCTTGTAGATCTCGATTTTGAAAACTTTTGGTTTTTCAGAATCAAACTAGATGCTAATACGCATTGAATCTGAGACTTTATTGATAATTTTGTGAATTCCCCGGATTTTTATATATCTTTGTAACATGAAGTAAATGTATATACATTTAAAATGTACTTAGTGTATATTTTTGTTGGTACACTGATTGACTGAGTCTACTCCTATGTCCCCCAGGAAAACTCTAGACAATGGCTGTGCGGCTTTTATTTTACCCGCTGCTACCTACGGATAAGGTGTATACGGGTACTACTGTTGTGGTGCAATGCAAATGCGGATTGACTGGAAAAAAATTGCGGATTCCCAATATTTTCTCACATTAGTATTTTAAATAACTTAAAATGTTTTGGAGATTTTAGGATGCTTGCAGAAATTCTATCAATGAGGATTTGAAATTAAAAAATTTGAATAAGGTTTTGAATAGTTTACGGATGAGAATTGCAGAAAATCATTTTTTACTTCATGCTCATTGGCTGAATCATAGTATCTACTCAGAAATAAGGGAAACCTAGTTTGCCTTGAGCTATAAGTTTTTGTATAAATGGCGTACAATATATATATATTAGGGGTATGACAAAAAATTTTTTTGGCGAATTTTTTATTCCCCATACTGAAATAAGTGGAGTTTTTTTATGCCTTCAAAGAAAATATTAGTACCAGACTATAACTCGAAGAAAAAGTCACCCACCAAACTAAAAATAGTTTTACGAGGAGGGGTAAATTAAACCTCCCTGTCGATTATTTCATAATTACACTAAAAAAGAATAAAGCAATCGATTTGGTACTAACTGACTTGTAACATAATTTACTTCTTAACAACCTCAGAAAATTTCAAGTCGATCGGTCAAGGGACCTATGAGATATTTGGATTTTTTGGAAACCACAAACGTAGAATATATTTGTTCGTATTAAATATTTCAGAATTTTTTATTTTTGTTTAAATAGCATATTCAACTGTTAATTTTCAAATTTTAGAGCTGAAATGTCGAAGAATCCACCTCCTTCAGATAAGAACAAGAAAATTTGGTCTTCAAATTTGCTGCAATTCCACGAAAGTAAGACCTCAAGAAAGCATAAAACTGTGGAGAATATCAGCCAAATGCACAGGATTCCAAAGGAACAATATATCTTAGATAGATTCAGAACTTTGGCTTCACGTGTGAAAAGCAAAAAGGAGAGAATCAAGATAATAGCAGGTGAAGTTAAACAATTATGGAACAAGCTGAATTTGCCAATCCAACAAGGAAAATCGACAGTTGAAAGAAAAATTCAGAATGTAATCAAAGTTTATTAAAGACAAAGTCGAAAACCCGGAAACTATGATTTTACAAAGTTGTTCGATGTAACCGACGCAAGAGGAGAATGGTTGTGCAAAGAAGATAAAGAGTTCTACGAACTGCAGTTGTCATCAAAAGGAAAAGTAGGCTATTCCACAACAAAAGAAGATTTAACAGTGCTTCATCCAAGAAAACTGAAGTTACTCAAAAGGAAATCATCAGTCACAGAAGAATTTGTTGAAAACAGTACAGAGGTGATTTCAGAAAGTGACGAAAATGTGAGTGAAGAACAGTGTTTCAGTAGTGATGAGGATTTTGAGAACCCATCAACCTTCAAAAGACAAAAAACTGATTCTGCAGTGCGTTTAGTGACCACAGCAAAACTGAGTACCAGGAAAGCCCGAAAAGTCTGCCAAACCTTGTCAGAAAGTGGTGTTTCCATACCCACTCCAACACAAAGTGGTATCTACAAAGCTGTAATGAAAAAAGGAGAAGAGTTAAAAAAGAATTTCTTGGAAAACTTAAAAAATGATCAATGGTGTTTGCACTTTGACGGAAAAACCATTAACAAGAAGGAACACCAGGTAGTGGTTGTGAAGAACGAAAGTAAGGAAGTCAGACTTGCTGTTGTTCAACTAATAAATGGAAAGGGTGAAACAATATTCAATGGAATAAAAACTGTACTTGATGAGTTTGAACTTTGGGAATCAATAAAAGCGATTGTATCTGATACGACTGCAGCTAATACTGGAATATGCTTCGGTGCAGTCACTCTGCTGCAGAAACACTTCGTACATATTGGACTAGACAAGCCACCTTTCATTGGATGCCAACACCATATTTTAGACACAATACTGAAACATGTCCTGAATGAACATTTCTGATGGAACTCCAACATCTCCAAATCTCAGTTACTCATTCATTTCAAGAATTACAGAAGAGTATGAACAACTCAAGACGTCATTCAACAACACTGGAAAATCACTAAAGAAAACAGAACGAGATTGGTGGCGAGATGACATGGCCTTTCTTGATCACTTGATATCATGCTACAAGGTTTTCAAAAGCACAGGAAGCTTCCCAAAGGTGAATTTTAAATCACTTCCTGCTCTCAGTAATGCAAGGTGGAATTCCAGGGCAATTTATACTTTGCTTGCTTTCATTCTGATACCAGATTATCGGCAGACAGCTAAAGCGGCATGTGATTTCATCAGTGGGTCATGGGCTGACATCTGGTTCTCTGCTCAAAGCTTCAATCCTGCTGACTTTGAAAACCTGTCAGAAGCTTGCAAAGGGCATCCAAAAGCTTTGAAGTCATTGAGGAAATTTTGGTCCACGGAACCATCACCTATACCAATGCAGCGTTCGAATATCTGTGCAGAGCGTGCGATTAAAGTAATGCAGGACTTGCTTCCACTCTGTACATCAAATGAAACATTAAACATCAAATTTCTTCTAACAAATGCAAGATATTAAACTACGATTTGTAAAGACGTGCTATATTATATGCTTTAGTTTTTTTGTAATTATAAATATGGTACTGATTTCTAAACATTGAAGATTAGCTTATACAAGCCGGATAGCTGGGCGATAGTTTTCTCAAAGGGTGGGTGAAGTTTTTTTAAGCAAAATAAAAACATTTTACATTTTCTTGATTCGTACATAAAAACTCCACGAAAAATGATATGGGGATATATTGTTACAAAATTGCCATACCCCATATATATATATATATATATATCAGGCGCGTAGTCAGGGCCAATAAAAATGTGCTAGCGTCAATTTTGATACCCAAAAACGGCATATATTAACAAGAAAATTAATAAAGCGTTTTTAAATTATGGCAAGAAATTATTTAAAATCCAGTCTTGTAGTCTTACTATAAAACTCCAGTATTATGAGGTGTTGGGGATACACATCTTTAGTAGAAGCTAAGTGCCACTATTGATGATTATCAAAGGAAATCAAAGTAGGCAAAACCTCATAAAATCAGAATGTTAATGTTTGTATTAATCTGTGCATGGATTGTTTAAGTTGTGTGTGTGTGTGAGTCTACTTTTGAGAAATTATTTAGATTAACAGAACTATTGATATATCCCCTGCTGAACAAAATTTTAAGACTACATGAATAAATGTCATAAAAAACTATTTTTCATGGTAGTTGATGAAATTGTATGTAAGATTACTAATAAAAGTTTCTTAAATGCCATAAAATATTAAACTCAAAAATGAATTCTAAAATTTAAGTTTTTCCAGAAAGCTTTGTTTTACATTTGAACAAAATTATAAGACCATAAAAGAAAATTGGCCAAATTAAGCCAAAACATAAAAATATCAAGCTTAGTAATGAGTTATACCTCCATGGTTTTTGATAACTTCAAAAATTCTTTGGGCATACTCCGAAATCGCTTTCAGTGAGGTGAGGAGAATATTGCTCTAGGATCTGAAGATGGTTTCAAAAAGTTCACTTTTTGTTTCACATTGTTTGCAGGCTAGCTTAGTCAACTCAAATATTTCTCATGTATACCTTGGGACAATAATTCATTGTCTATTCATGTTTTGTAGCTACATATTTTTTCTCAAATACCATTATTTTGTTTTTCAACACAGGTACGTAGACTATTCCATTGAAATGCAAGAATGATTCTTCATTTTTGATTGGATAATACATGCATATTCTATTCACATATCATGTATATTCACAATTTTAGAGCTCAAAAACAGAAACAATAACTAATTAACTAGTAAATGATACTGTGTATGCAGAAATTTTTTAGTAAATGCGATTTTTGTGATTTTGAGAGTTATGTTGGCGAATGTTTGCCAATATTAAATTTTCTAGTGCAAAGAATTACTTTAGCAATTGCCAATTAATCGTATCCCAGCACTGAATCCAGTCAGAACAGTTGGAATTACAAAATTTAATGCTACAATTTTGTATTGCTATTGTTCATCAGAGTTGCTTTTTTGCTATTTATTGAGTTAATTTGAGTATAATTTGTGTATAAATGTCAGTCTCTATATTTGCAAAATTATCAGACTAGCTAATGGAATAAAACTTCCGCCAATTACCATGAAATCTTCTATTTGGATTGACGTGACTTCCATAATTTTCCAATTTCGAAAGAGAGAACTATTATTAAGCAGACATCAGTTGAATCGATTGACAGTTCCTTCAAATAAACGGATTTCAGAAATGTCAAAGATGACCCAATTACATAACATACCAGAATTCCCCTTTAATTTTTATGCATAAGGGTTTTCTGTAAGCAATTTTTTTTAAATATCATTAATATGACAACTAAGAGAACTAACTGGAACCCTAACAATGATCCCAGTTCACCTTAACCAATGGTATTTAGCTATTGAAATGTCTTAAAAATGAAAATTATTAGGTAAAGTTAAGAATGCATAGTACATAAAGGAAAATTTCAAACCAACTATCTCCAAAGCGTATGCATATTCGTATCATGTACACCGAGTCCCATCGCTTATGGATTGATTGACAGTATCCAGACATCAAAACAAGCACAAAACCATTAAACAACCAATATAAAAATTGGCTATGGGTCATCCTTACTTGAGAATCAGCCTAGTTTTTTGCTTTACTTAAGCAATCATCTTCCTTACATGCTATTATATAATGTATAAGGAATAGTTTGTTCTGTAATTATTATAGCAAAATTAAATATTTGACCTCTCCGTTTGGTACCAATAACAGAATAATAATAAATTCTTCCAAAATGTGGCCCTCATATTTTGCTCATATGAATCCTTGTGACTATATTCGTTATGGAGATACCTAAAGCACTATGCATTCTTAACCTTACCAATAGATGGCTTGATTCAAAAATTTTTGTTTGATAAGCTTATCTTAGCTACACTATATCTGAAGCTTCTACGCACATTGATTGTTAATTTCATAACTAGTTGTAGTCGTACGGAAAATATACTGCGTTCAATGCTCCTGACTATAAATAACATACGCAAATGTATACATACTTTATAACTAACCTGCAGTTTATAAACAAACTCATATATATATATATATATATATATATATATAAAG
>CABFPE010000766.1:260043-277794 GCA_900660155.1 Hofstenia miamia
TTCATATATATATATATATATATATATATATATATATTAAGGCCCCGCAAGTAATCGAAATTCGACTAGAGGTTCAAAAACTCAACTCGACATTTCGAGTACTCGAAAAAAACTCGATATTGGTTGAATGACATCTATTGTTCTTCAATTTTTTGTATATAATATCGAAGAATCTCTCTACCTTTCACTATATATCTTAAATTGTAAGCTATCAGACTTGGTTTCTCTCATTTAGTTTAATATGTCGTTTTCTGTCGTACATTTACATAGGGCAGCACAGTTATATACCTCTTAGCATAACGAAAAAATAAGTTTAAATATAATTGCAACTCGACTCTATCCCGCGAGTTATGGGTCCAGTTAAAGATTAGTGCGGTGCGGTAATACTGCGGTAACGATATACACAATTGCGGTGATTAGTGGTAGAAGTAAAACAACTTGCGTTGGCATAAAAATTGTACAGATAACGTGTATTGCATTAAGATTTAAAATCTCTAAAGTATTTTCAAAAAATCTGTTTCTGAAGCGAAATTAAGAGATTTCACGTACAAAATATTAAAACTACTTTTTACATTTTTCATGGAAAATTGATACTACCGTAATATAATTGAACGAAATGAAAAAATAACTAAGAATTTGTATTTAAGCTTCTTCTACGAATGATCCATAGCCCTAAAAAATTTCAGAAATATCTATCTTTTCTTATGAAGATAAAAATCGCAATTGTTGCGGTATTCCACGGTAAAATTTCATTTATTGCGGTGGTTTGCCGCAAAAAAACGATATTATGGTGGTTAACGGTGAAGTTTTTTTCTCTCCAGCTCTTCGGGATTTTACTACTACAGAAACGCAGCGTCATTAGCGATTGAATACTTAAGTAATAGAACATTTTGAATGAGGTACCGTAAAGTTTCTTTCTCCATCACCGTAGTTTATTGGGATATGTTTCAACATTTTTTGACTAGCTGGTGCTGTACCAGACCATATGACAGTAAACTAAGCTCAGTCTTTTTCCGGTTAGCTTAGTGTACTTGATGCAAATGTTGTTGTCAATGAAGCAAGACCAATGGGCCAAAGGAAGTCGCATTTCCAAAACCGATTATTAGAATCCAGAACTCGTATATTTTCATGACCTTTTTTATCATATCTCAGTTTACACCCACTTGGACTGGATTGATTAATAACAAATTCCTTGGAAGAATTGTTCTCAGAGTTTGCTTTTCAGCACTTCCCACCTCATTCATTACTCACAGTATAAATATGTGCCATAATAGACATGCATCTAATTCAATGAGAAACTCTTCGTTCACCAGCTTCACTAAGCTCTCAAATGTTACACTGTGGATTTTCATTATTATCCTTAGAGGAAGAAAATTCTTCATCATAAAAATTCTGAGATTTCAAAATGGCATCTATTGCATTCTGTGCAGTATTTTGTCTTATAACTACCAGATTTACAACTGAAATATGAGAAAAATTAAGATAATTCAAGAAGAGTACATGTACTGCTTGAAACACCTCAAAAGCTAAAAAAACAAATCAAATTAGTGCAGCAAATCCATGCACATCATAAGATATGTACAATGTATATTTTACATATTTAAAAAAAATGTGGGTCAATTTTGTAAAATAATTTAAGGTTTTCTTGACGCAGTGAATATATAACATGTTTAAAATGTATTCGAAACATAACAATATTCATTGGTCAAATATGTCTCTAGAACAGAGATGGCGCTGGTTCTTTCGCTCAATCTGTTGTTGGGCCAGATGGGTCACTACTTTCACCAAAATTAGTGGTTGATGAATTCGGGTAATGCTTGTTCTTCACAAAATGAACTCCAATTGAGATTAAATATCATGCATTTGTTCCTGTTAAGAAAAGTTGAGATTTACTTATTACCTCCTGTAAATCTTGGCACTCTCTGTGTTTTATCACTGGACTATGTTCAATTAATGACTCAACTGTTTGACTGTTGTTTTCATTTCTGCATCTTTTCAAAATAGTACTCATTTCACTGCAATTATGATATCACACATTTCTTAAACATCTTCAAAAATGTACAGCCTTCATTAAACCAATACTACTATTCTCTAAGCATTTAATAGGTGTGTTTCCCAAACAGCATTGTAACCAAGGTTCTTCTAGCTAAGAACTACCATTGATTTTAATAATGTTAATACCAGGTTTAAGTATAAAATCAAGATCTACAATGTTAATATGCATCTTTCTCTTCACTCAAATGCAATTTTCCTTAATTATGTTTAGGAAAAATTTCCTAAAAGTAAGTGCACTTACATCATCGCTGACCAGTCTGTACATGTTATTCACTATAAAAGCATGCATTACAGGTCCTTGTACCACAAAATTTAGAACAGACACTAATATTCATAAATAACTGAACATAATTTTCAACATTACTGCCACAGGAATATAAAAAATCACTTTGTTGCACCATGCAATAATCTTAGCCTCAGTAAAGTTTCTAGATGAAAAAGCAAGTTTCTCAGCGCTATTCTTGTAAAACTATTCCTACTATTTTTTGTTATCAGTCATAACTGTCTGAATATTGAAGCCCCACAGTACCTGTGACTCCTTTGGCTTTCTTTAATGCCAATTCAGGCTCTTGTGTATCATATTTTGTCATGCCTGAACTTTTACTCATTCTGCGCCAACTACTAACACCCTGTTATTAGATGGTTTGCTGTCTCTACTTCATTACACATCCCTGCACTTGTCATTTTCCCCAATTCAACTGTTCGCATGCTCCTTCACACAGTTTGCTCAAACTTCTTGCTTCTGCGATACAATTATTAGTGCATTTCTTTCCCTCGTCAGTCCTGCCTTCGCCAGTCAATTGTTGTTTTTCTGTTTTTGAGGTTTCTGTATGTATCCAGGCTTTGCCATGCATTACCTTCTGCGTATATAATGTTTGTCTCTCTGCCTCCATCCAACTTTGTGTGTATGTCCTCTCTTTCTTAGTTCCTTACTTACCTGCGGCAGTGATGCCTTGTTTTGATTATCTACATGCTCATATAATTCTAACGTCTCTGTTTCTACAATTTCCTGAGCACTACTGACGTGCTACCTTGACTTGTACAATATATCCTCATATCAATCGAATGCTATATTTCAGTCTGTGACTTTCACATTCATTCATGAGAAACACAAAATAATTTTTATAAATCCAGTTGACCTCTTGCCTTCCTGCAGTATATCCACACTATTACTATGTTATTATTAGAATACCCCTTGCATTTAGCCTTTCTGTTCTTCTCTGTTTAATTTTACGGTTATCCTTTGGTCTGTGTGTATCCATTTCTGCCACTTCTTGAGTTCATAGTCCTGATTATGGAGTTCGCTATTGACCAGATGGTCCTAACACCCTCTGATAATCTAATGCCATATCAAGGACTAAGGGCGTTTGCACATTTATGGCTTGACATCAGTGTTGTTTTTCTGTGTTTAATTTTTTGCTCACATTGTCATACAAAGTTGCTAAGCTAGGCTTAAGAGATCTTCCTGACCTTTGTCCGTTTCATTTTGCACAGCTCTTGTCCTAGGAAGCCGCACACCAAGGTGTTAGAGTGAACTAAGTTCAGGCAGCTTATAGCCATGGTTAACAGTTGCTTAATCTTTACACACTAGGCTACCTGCCCACACCATTTTTAATTGTTGTTATTATTATAATTATAATAATAATTATTATTATTATTTAAAAGAATTAGAAATATCAAATATGCTTACAGCAAAAAAATTTCATCAGATAACGAGTTGGATTTAGAAAATACTCGAGCATTCAAGACGCCATCTCTTTAATTACTGAATTTTTTCAGTTGAATCCATGAAACTGAAATCAACACTGTAGCTTAAGCTAAGCTTTCAATTTAATAGATTTTCAAATTCTGAGTATATACACATGAGATACATTTTTAGCAACCTTGCCATATCACTTAAAATGTGATTCTTGGAAAATAGAATACAGTATAACGAGTGAAATTTAATAATACTTATTCGGATTACATAACTACAAAAATTAGCTGTTCTACAGGGCACGGTCCTGGGTTAGATTCTGTTATTATTGTATGCTAATTTCTCGAAGAATATTGTGAATGAAAACTTATTTCAGTACAATGATGATACATGTTTAGTCTCAATTATGATGCTAGAATTGACATTTTTAAATCTGAAAATAATTCAAATCTGACTTATTTCTTATGATAATAAAATAATAAAGTCATGAATTCTCTGAATTAAGTAAATTTCAAATTTATTAAGTATTAATATTGGCAAAAAATAAAATGACTATCATGGAATTTTGTAAACTGTAAGTCTATTAACTGAAATGAAATGGAGATGAAATTTTGTTAAAGAATAAATCTTTACAAAGCTGTGGAATTTCTTTAATTTTTCATTTGCTTCATAGGTATGTTGCTAAATTGTGTTATACTTTTACATTATAAATGCGTTTTCTTTAATCTCTGTTTGTAATTTGCAATGCTTCATTTATTTACATTAATCACGAAAAGTTTCGGAGCAAAGTTTCGAAATTTTTAGAAACGTGTTTTTTCATAAAAGATGAAAAAATTATTTTTAATCAATACAAGTGACATTAGCCTCATAATCAACGAGAAAATCTTCCAGCTCATCATTTTCTGACAAAGCCTGAGCCTGAATTTCATCTAGCTTATATATTTCCGACCCTTACTTGTCGTCACCATTGTTTTATGATAATTTGCATTTATAATATTTTTGAATCTATTTAAAATCTCTTTCTTGTTATCGCAAATTTTTTACTCTAGAGATAACATGCTCTCCAAACCCCCTTTAGTATTTGACAGAGTTTGAATTGGGCCGATTTTTAGGCCCACTCTTAGTCCAGCCCAATTGAAAATACTAATTGTTCGGCCCAACCCCGGCCCTGCCCAAATTATTTTTTTACGTGACTGATAGTTTTTTGTCTCATAGAGGCCCATAAGCACTATACTATGAAGTTGTTTGGATAATTTGCAAAATGTGTGGATTAATGTGCACATCTGAATAATTCTGTCAACAATGATAATTGAATTCTGTTGAAACTCAAATTGCATTGTTAACCTTAATACAATAAACGTGTCATAGAGGGCCGTAGGCCTGAGTTTTAAGGTCTTCAACACTTCCTGGAGCAGATATGTGCCCCTCCTGTAAATGTTTGTATTTGGCTAACAATACTAAATAGCATTGATTGCGAATTTCCACAAATGTTACCAATGACGACAAACATTTTCTATTGTTTCAAATTTGTGCATAGATTACCCTTAAATTGCTTAGAATTTTTGTACTTTTTGTTGCTTTCTTCTAAACGCTTCCATCTCACAAAATAATAAAATCTCAAAAATCGTCTTTTTATAAATTAAAGTGCTTATTTATCGATCTCTTATTTAGACGTCTGTGGAAAACATATATAAATGTTGCCATGGATAGTATGGTACTGTCAAGTGAGATAAATGGCGATTGTGGGCATAACTATAACTAACAACGATTTATCTAGGGATGGGATCCGGATAGTAAATTGAATATACCAGATACCTGATAATTGCGGATAATTTGACTGCCGGATACCGGATAATATATTCTTCAATTATTACTAGGGCAACCAGAAATATGACTTTAAAAAAACAAAATATGGACATATTTTTATGACAGAATATGACAGAATTTAGTTAAATATGCCCTAAAATATGAATATCCATTTTTCAAAATGATTCATTTAAGCAATATAAAACGTTTTTCTATTACTGAGAACAAGATATAAAACAAATAGAAAAACTCGTACATAATAATAAATCTATTTTTGAAAACAACTACTTCACTAAATTATAATATAGCAGCACATAAATTTCCATATATTATTGTGGTTAAGATTTCTGTCATAAGCTAAGAGTTTTATCAACATAGCGAAACGTCTCTTAACTGCAGCCGATGTTTCTTGAAACTCGCTCGGGCGGGCCACGGGTGGGCTAAGACATTAACGGGCGGGCCACGGGCTGGCATAGAGAAGAAAAGATAAAAGTATTGTAAGTCTATTCTGTTCACTATATCTCAAAACACAATATCTCTGTTTTCAATTCTGCTTGCTATATCTCAAATCTACCACAGGTAAATTTAACAGCTGAGTGAACGGCTGATAGTAATGTTTTTATTGGATCTGGAGTAATTTACAGGTAAATAATGAAATCACGTGATTTCACGAGCCACGGCGGCCCGCACATCACTAATACAATTCCGATTAAATTTCCATCCCTTTCCTTCCATTATATCAGGGAAACCGGTATTTTCTAATCATGACTTGCTATAAGCGATTATTTCACAGTTATTATTTCCAGGATCAAGGGTGGGAGTAATAGCAACATCTGGTGGAATTTCAACTTTATCAAACATTGAACAACTGATATTTTATGATATCAGCCCTAATTGAAGCATTTAGATTGTGAACCCTCACATGTTTTGCCTGAATACTGATGGCACTGCTCTGCAGCACGTGTGCCTTGCAAAATCCAAGAAATAATAATGTATATAGTTATTTTAATATTTTCTCAGCTGCCAGCATTCATGACTAGTCCTAGAAACGTGTCGACCACAGGGTCAGGTCAACAATTAGCTAGCAACTAAACTTCTCGATGGTTAGGCATGAAAGTACATTAATTGAAATTGAATGAATATATATATATATATATATATATATATTAGTTCAGATGATTTAAAGCAAGTTTTTTTCTTAATTTAATGAAGCTATTGCAAAATATGACTTTTTATGACAGGTCAGTTTGAGAGACAAACATTACAGTATTATTCAAAGTACAAAATTATGACTTTTTTGACGTTCTAACTTTCTATTTACCTGCACCCCAGGTCTGAAAGTCATCTAATTTTACGCAGACTGCAAATTAGATCAACAGAATATGACTTTTATTACTTTTGGTTGCCCTAATTATTAATGAAGAACAACCTCATTTCACAATTAATGTCGACCTTTTACCAATGAAAATGAATCAGTATGAAATAGACAACGTTCTGATATGTCAGAAAAACTTGCTTAGTTGCATGACAATTTCCATATCATGGAAAAATATAACTTTTTCCTCGAAAATTCCATTTTTATATCAAGTTTTATTTCAGAATATATTATCTGGTAAAATCCGGTAAGCAAGCTAAATTTTACCAGATACCGGATATCCGGATCTGGTTGTGTAGTTTCCGATTTTACCGGATACCGGAATCCGGCACATCCCTAGATTTATCAACATTTTTAATCTCCATATATTTTATTAATTGGGCATTCCACTCTACTTGACATTTATGAAATCAATTATTGTAATTAGCCTTCTACATGTAAGCAATCCTTAAAAAATAGAACCACAACAAGATCATTCATATTTTGGTACTTTTTTATCCAACCATTTCTATATGAAAACTAAAAAAACACTCGGAGAGCGCAGACCTACGCCACGCAATTTGTGCCCCCCCCGGATCAGCACCAAAATTTAATGGATTCCTTTTTGGGCGGAGACTTATCTCTTGTAAAAATTTGAGGTCAATCCATCTATTACTTGTTCCGTAAAGTTGCTAACAGACAAACAAACAAACAAACCATCGCCACCAAAAATATAACCTCCTTGGCGGAGGTAATGAATTTTCTGGTTATTTTAATGTATATATTAGAGATGAGCGCGGTACAGGTTTTGTAAAATTATTTCAACTTCAGAGAAAAAAAATTCACCTCAATAAGTGAATTCTTTCCGCGGTATACCGCAACAATGACGATTTTTACTTCGTATGAGAAGATTTTTCTGAATTTTTTTAGGGTTATGGATCATTTGTAGAAAAGCTTAAATACAAATTCTTAGGTATTTTGCCCTTTAGTTCAATTGTATTGGGGTAGTATTAAATTTCCCATGAAATATATAAAATTACTTTTAATATTTTGGATGTGAAATCTCTTAGTTTTGATTCAAAAACAGTTTTTTGAGAAGTACTTAGAGATTTTAAATCTTAAAGCAAAAAGCAAAACACGTTATCTGTATAACTTTTATGCCATCGCAAGTTGTTTTAGTTCTACCGCTAACCACCACAATGTTGTAAATCGGTAACGCGGTACAACGCACCGCGGTATTCTGCGATATTCCTGCATCGCACTCATCTCTAGTGTATATGTATTTTTACATGTTATTCAAAAACCTTAAACATTTCTGTTATGTTTTACAACATTGCACTGGTGTAAAACCTAACTACAACAATGACTTTCTAATCCCATTATTAACAACAAAAACTACTCTTCTAGAGTAATTGAATAATTTTGAATTTAATAGCACCATTGTTTGTATATGTTTTACCATTATTCGCAACTTAATATAAACCTATTATAGCGATGCGGAATAAGTTTTCGGAATAAAGAAAGGACTTCTGAATATTTCTTTATTGTTAACATCCAACTAAAAAATTTGCTTTTTAATAAAAGTAGGCTTGGTCTGGGGCTCCGTACTTGCAAATATTATGTTAGGAGCTTTTTGCTGTTCAAAATGACGCGTAAACAACTGGAGTTTCACTAAGAATATTTGACAAGTTTTTACACGAATTTCATTTAAGATGTTGTTAACTTCTTTTACTAGATCAATTTATGTAGTTTGAAGGAAAATTATCCCTTGCTGCATATCCAAGCAATATATTCCTTAAAATAAGAGCTAGTAAATATAGGTAATATGTTTGTACTAATCTTTAAATGAATGTTTGCAACAGGTGCTAAACATACCCTATGGCCTGAATACCAGAAGATGAAAAAATATTGGTATTAAGAGTCATTATAATAATAATACTGTTTTTGAAGCAACCATCTACATCAACCTACATCAGCACAAAGTAAGAGGGAGTTCTCAGAAACGCTCTTTGCTTGTAGCAGACAAAATTTAGATGCTAGAAGTATTGCACCAGCCAACAATGCTGATTAAACTTAAAGAGAATGCTCTTTGTAATTTCCAAAGTTTAGGTTTTCAAGTGAATTTTTTCCTGTACTTCAAGTACCAATTCAAAAAAACATTAGGCCCAATCCCGGCCCAAATTTGCTATGTCGAAAATCCGGCCCAAGCCCAGCCTGGCACAGCCCGACCCAACTTTAGGCCCAACCCAATTCCAACTCTGGTATTTGATATAAAAGTGCATTTAAAATTTTCGATAATTATGGCATTACATGCAAGGTGGCTCTTAGGATGAAGAGTGGAAACGTGTCATGTCGGGTCATTAAATGACGTTGACACTAATTCGTGATTACATGTATATGTCTTATCGCTGCATTGAAATATTGAACGGTGTGTTATATATGTAACTGTTTTGTTGCTTGAAAACTAAAGCATGGGAAAGCATTTAATTTTCCCACTACAAGCTAGCTAGAAATGTGTAAAAACACATATTTTTGTTTGTTTTGGTGACATATTGCCGTTTTCAATTCAAACCTCAATTGAAAAAATCTAAGGCTGACTTTAACACTAGTTTGCATTCCATAAAACAGTTTTTTTCAGATTTTAGGGTGCTCTATCAATTTTTTGTCATGGTAGAAGATCGATGTCTGTTTGATTGCAAGCTTGTTTAATAAATGGTTAGGAATCGATCAGGAGATATTCGAAGACTACACGGGAAAAAGGGCATATGTCACAGTCTTCCCATTTTGAGATAATCAGAAATTAAAGGACATATGCCCTTCCTAACAAGTACAGGCTTTCTTCTCCTTGCAATAAAATGAGATATGACCTTTTTGACAAAACAGTGATATTCGGAAGACACTTTGGATCATGGTCTACATATTGGCGGCCATAACTGAAAAAATCCCAAATTGTTACATATGCCCTTTTTCCCGTGTAGTCTTCATTTGGTTTCTTACTATTATATTATGTTCTACTATTTTATTAAATTCATTTTTCTAAGCCTATTTTTTGAATTTTTCTTATTGAGTCATATCAAATATTATAAGGAAGCAATTCCTTCAATTGACCCAAATGAGAAAGTCGGGTCCTGACAGGTCAAATTTAGGAAGACGAGTTGCGTTGGTTCGGATCTACATATCATTTGGGTAAGATTGGGTCAGGTCCAAGAAGTTTGATCCGTTTCTAGACCTGCTTAGGATTGTATGATTATCTGAGAAACTCTCGTTATACAATAATAAAAGGATTCGAAATGGCAAGAATTAAAGAAGAATTGATCATAGAGATACCTTCTTAAGATCCTTTTGTGATGGTCTTGAACTGTGAACTATTGACAGCGTAATACTGTGTTTTGTTGCTATTAGTTTTCTTTTGTTTTCTTACAATTTTATGCTGTTGGTTTTTATTCATTTTTATCTCTATTTATGCTCATTATTTTAAATTCATTGATAAATTTACACATTTGTGTATAATTTCAAATTTTTCTTTCTCTGGCAACCTTTCCGCTCACATTCAAATTTTCGCAAAATTTTCTAAAAAAATTAAACCGTAATGTATGAGAAAATATAGTGTATTAGTGTACTCATGCTATGTTCAATTGATTTTTGCAAAAATGAACAACTTCACAATTTTGTCCGAAATTTCGAAAATCTATCCGCAACTTTTTTTGCCGAAGTTTTTAATCCGAAACTTTCTTCGCTGAAACTCTTCGTAATTAATGTAAGTCGTTGTGTGAAACTATAACTAAATTCAAGGAGATTTCATCATAATGTTTTGCATAATAATACCCGATTAACGATTATGTGGCAACCTGTCAGCAGTCAACATAAATATGTCAACAAAAGTCTATAACTTTACATTGATTTTAATTCTAAGAATGCTAGTAATTTCACAATTTCTTCGCCATTGGAAGCATTTAGTCATCAGAGAATTTTCTCATTATATTCATGTGGTTTTATGTATTCTACAAAAAATTGACCAATGGAAACTTCCTTTTCAGAGATTGTCATTGCCAAATTCCCTAATTTATTATCACGCACGAAGTCTTTTATTACAGGTACAAAAAGTTTCAAGCTTCTTTTCAAATTTTACTAGTTGGTCGTTTATACTTTTTTTGGAAATTACACCTGAGTACATGATAGTTGTGCTAAATGCAGCTACTTTCTGATCCTAGCGATCAACCTCAAAATCTTACTGCTTATAGCTTTTCAATTTGTGACTATATTTTAAATATGTTATCATTGGGTTGTATCTAATGAACCTTCAACCCAAAGGTACGAACCCAAATTAATCTACTGAGTGATCAAGAATTTATTGATCCCATTTAGTCTTATTGGATTTGGTTCCAGCCTCGTTTCATAATAGTCCCGTAAAAATTGCTGCCATATTAACGATAACGTATAGAAATCAAGAAAGAAAAAGGCGGTTCGAAAATAAAATGTGTAGTAAAATATTTACTAACTGTTATAATAAAATGTAATATATTGTATTTATTATCAATTATTATATATAAATTATTTTTTACAACTTTGAATTTTTTTTTCAACCTAAGAGATCATAAAATGTTGCATCACTGAGAGGATATCAGTAGGCCTTAGACTAATGCACGACTTAAATTTGTTAAACAATTAAATAGAGAATGCAAACATAAATAAAGAATAAAAGTTGGCAGGGACTAAGTAGAGCTCAATATTTACATAATGGTAGACACTTTTAGTTTGGAAAATTATACTTTACATTAGGCAATACACGAAGCTTAAAGTGATGAATAGCGAGTAATTTATAAGGAAAAAATATTTTAAAATGCTACAAATGATATTACTAAAAATGTTGTAAATATTTTGGTTTTTGTTAAATTGTTAACTTTTATTCTAAACTATAATCACATTTAGACCCTTTGATATCAAACGACGCCTCAGTTAAATCCACTGTTTTTGCGGATGATAATACCGAAGTCATAGGAGGATCGACTGGAAATGATGCTGCATTCCGGGTGGTTGAATCCCTTGTCGAGCAGTTTAACAAGAAGAACTTGAGTTTGAACATGGCGAAGTCCAAAGAAATCGTAGTGTGCTCTGGCAAGAGACAACAAGAATCAGTTGAATGCATCCCAAGCATTCAACGAGTGCAGAGTATGCGAATTCTCGGAGTCGAGTTTGATGAGAAACTGACATTCACAAAGCATGTAAATATTGTCGCCGCCACTGCATCATCAGCGTTGTATCTCCTTTTGAGACTCAAACACCTTGGATTCTTTGCCGATGAACTTAAAATGTTATACAGATCATTGGTGCTCTCCAAACTTACGTATGCTTGTTGTGTATGGGGAGGTCAGTCGTTAGCGAACAACAAGAAGATCGACCAAATTCAAAGAAAGGCGATGAGGCTTGGCATTATTGACGAATTCCTTCCAATGCATCAGATTCTGCAGTCTTCAGATCATCAACTCTTTAACAGAATATCCAGATCGGCAAACCACCCGCTGGCCTCTTATATCCCGACAAGAACTGAATACTCGAAAGAACATCTGCGACAAAGAAATCCAACAGGTGGAGCCTCAAGTAGGATTTTCCCTCATCGATATTTGAAGAAACATTGAGTTGTCTTGTCTGTTATGATTTATAAATTTATATATGTATCTTTTATGGATGTCAATCCGTGATAAAATAAAAGTTATCTATCTATCTATCTATACATGAAACTATGTTTATGCGATAATGTATTTAATATTTTGTCCATATTGAATCTGATTCTAAATAGCCAGAAGTTGTAATATTAAGCGGATCACAAACAAAGTTATAAAAATTATTATTTACATAATTTCTCCATATCAACTCATTAGTTGTAGGATCATGTTAATTGTTGGAAGATAATGTTGAACTCATGTGTTTTAATATTTTATGAAATTGGTGTTTAGGCAGCGGTTAAATTTCGTTTGAGCATTTGTGAAACCACATGTGTTGACGACCACAAATGCCATGATAATAGACTCAAAATCAACACAAAGCCTTTTTGTTCTTATACCGGAAGGTTTTTATCATTCTTCATGTGTCACGGCTGAGATATTTACCATAAGTGCATATATGCCATGATAAAAGCTTCAAAATTTAATGAAAGAATAAATACATTAATTTTAAATTTGTTTTTCGCTGTTGAATTTTGCATAATTGTGGAAAACAGTCTAAATTCAGTAATATATTTTTAAGGTTTTATTGAAACCTTGAAATTTGAGATATAATAAATGGTTTTTTAGTGAATTATTTAATTTGTCAAGGTTAATAAGAACTATATTGAAGATGATAACAATGGTTCTTAGCTTAGAAACAGTGTCCACGTTTTTGATGAAGATGGGGTTGTATGTGTATGTGGGTCGTAGGCTTTGTCAAAAGTCAATGTGTTGGCCGCATGGTTGGATTCATTATTATCTTAATTTAATACATTAAAAACTTATGCTTAAATTACTAGATAATGTCGTTTTCAGTTAAAAAGTAGATAGAAACATAGGTACCACAATTCTGCAATGCATTTTAATGTTGATTTTCTTTGCAGAGACGTGTCCTAGCAACAGAAGAGAATTTCAATAAAGAAAACTCCTGGCATGATTAATAACATATGTTATATATTCTCAAAGGAAATAATTGCAGTGGAATTCGGACTTTTAACGGAAACAATTGAATAAGCAGTGTGTTATAAAAGCTAAGTCAATGCCACATTCTACTAACCTTCGAAATTTTTAATATCGAAGAGAAAGCTTAAATATTATATATTTTGAATTGAAATCTATTTTGTTAAGAAACTAGAATGAAAAAAAATTTTACATACAGTAAATGTTAATTATGTTTGAGGTGTGATTTCTTATGGTGGAAAATGTTAGTTTAGTGTCAAAATTAGTGAAATAATCACATTTTGATTTATGGAAACGGAACTTATTTAAGGGATTGAAAAGAAACAGCCATTAATTACAAATGTGATTAGTATTTAGGAAATTTTTTTAGAATATTGCGGCTTAACCAGAAATAACAAAACCAAAACACAAAATTTGGAATAGTTTACTATAATTTAGAGAAGATAAGTAAAGAGAATTAGTACAGTACCTGTTAAATTTTTTTGAGTAAATCCAAGAATGGCTTATTGAAGAATAATGAATGGCTTAGGCAAAAATGCATAAATGGGTTTAGCTATTTAGACTACAATCAAACGTCATCAATGGAAGCATGTTAATACAATGTCTTTAATATGCTCGACAGATGGCGTAAATATTGATGTTGATCAAGACATATTCGGGCAAACCAACACTAACCAGAACCGTTGCTAAGGTTTGCAGCACTCTCAAAATTTGACTGCACTTCTCCCCTCCAAATCCAAATTCTCATACATTACAAAGCTTCCAAGAAATTTTTGAAGTATTCAACCGTTTGAAATGATTTTAGGAATCCTTTGCATTAGAGCCATGCTAATTTGATTTTTGAATTCGACATCGAATTTCAAATTTCAATTCGAATTGAACAATATGAATGAAATTTTCATGCATGTAATTTTGGTGATGTCAGTAAACTGGCTATAAAGAATATCAATTAATATAGTTCTGCAGAGCTTAACCTTAAGTTAATTAGTAAGTAGTTTTAAGACCTCAGCAAATAAAAATGGAGTTGTAGCAAAACAGTAATTTAGCAAATCTTTTATAAAAATTAAGAAAAATAACGGACCAAGAAGAGATCATTTGAGAAACACCATTTGTTATGTTGGCATGATCTGAAAAATAAGACCAGATTAATATTAATAAATTACCTTCAACTCCAATGTCTTTAAGTTTTTCTGACTCTATGGAATCAATTAGATTCCTAACAGCTTTACGATATAAATAGTGGTTAAAAGCACGTTTTCTTCTTAAAGTATTCCATTTATTAAGCCAGTGCATTGAATGAGGACTAAGATATTTTGGTAGTAATTGACGTTTTCTTCTTTTAAATGGTACAGAATTATCTAAAATTTTAAAGCGATTTTCATACCAATAGTTAACATAAGCGTCAATATGTACGTCTATGACATCAAAACGAATAAAAGAAAATAATGATTCTACCTAAAAGTTCATGAACTTCTTCTATATTGCCGAAATTAAATACGTCATAATCATCGAATTTAATTGAAAATGATGTGAGAGCATGGTCAGAGAAATTTTCATTTGGAAGAATGTAATCCAATTTTATTAGAATTTGTGAAAATCAAATCAAGTACATTTCCGTTAATATGAGTAGGGAGTCAACTAATTGATAATAATTAAAATTTATTAATTCCTCTAAAATGCATTCATCGCCTTTATTTGTTGAAGTAAAACTCTCCCAATTAACGTTATGCATATTGAAGTAACCACATATCACAAAATATCTATTTTTGGACAAAAACTTAAAAGAAGTGCAAAAATATACAACGTCATTTTGATAGTATTGGTATGCAATAATTTGTGTTGTGCTAAGTCTATATTCTCTTGACGTTGGGGGAACATAAAAGCAGAGAAATAAGATTACCTCAGTTGCAAATTAAAAATAGTTCCGCAGACGAAGTCAAAATTTTTTTCATTAATGCTTGATAGTATCATCGCACATAATAATGCAACCACAATGAATAATTGAAAATTTTCGATCATTTCGAGCTGTGATTCAAAGTTATAATAAGGGAAATATTTTCTTTAATTGAAGAATCAAACCAAGTTTCAGTTAAGCATAAAATTTAGTTATTATTCGTTATTGCATGTGATAATAAACTCAAACGTCTATTTAAGTTTACTAAACGTTGACAATTCGTGTATATGCAGTTAACATCCGTTACTCACAAATGAACTTCGACTTGAGTACCATTATGGAAAAGTTTTAAGTTTCTTATCTTTAATTCATAACAATGAACACAATTTTGTAAAAGTTCGCGTTTTTTCTTTAATAACTTAGATTCAATTAGGCGATATGACTGAGTAAGTTCAGTTTCATTTCATATATAATGAATGACATTCATAGCTTTTCAACTTGTGGGCATTAGCTAATATAATTCTCTTATTCCAAACAGAATCTACATTTAGTAAAAGTAGGCGAGGTTTGTCTGAATTACTTTTGAGTTTTCCAATGCGAAAGACATCAAATATACAATTAACATCAGCTCCAATATGATTGAAAATATGATTAATTTTTTATTTAAAATGAGAAGCATCATTTACACCACGACATGCTTCTGGGATTCCAGATATACTTAGTCGTTGTAGATGTATGTTATCAAAAGTTCTAGTTGGCATAGATTCTTTAAGGTCTTTTAAAATGTGATTAACTTCTTCATTAAATTCTTGCACTATTGTATTAGATCTATAAAAATCTTGATTAATACCTTTAGAAAGCTTCTTTCATATTTTTAGAGGGAAGTAACAAAATCCTTATCAAACCCAGAACATTTAGTGTTAAAATATAGACATTTTTTGAAGAAGAAGCATTTGAATAATTTATGTTCCTTTAAAATTCTGCGATTACAGGAAAAACAAAGATTAATAATATCAGAATTTGTATTCTGTGATAAAACTTTTGATATACCTTTCATTTCAAAAGAAAGACAAAATATATAAGCTAAATAAAATTATTAATTTGAAGCAGATTTTGAATTTCCTCCCATTATTGATTATTAGCAACAATCGACGATGGTTACCAACAACTATGTCTCTGCAAAAGCGGAGATTTATAAACGTTACGGAAGCTTAAATAGATTGAGAACCGAGCTTCATAATTTGAGAATATGTTCATACATACTAGTATGGCATTCGCATTGTATTCCAAATGCTGAGAAAGTTTGGAATGCGAATTTTTGGTGCATCGTGAAATATTTTCCCATAAATGTCATATCTTCATTGATATATTTTAGTAGCTCTCTCCGTCCAAGTGTATTATTCTAGCAGATAAGAATATTTCTAATAAATTATTTTAATTGATCATTTGACTGGAATGTAAGGTGCACTAACAAGCCATCACATTACACGAAATTTAATTTAAGATTTATTAGCCCTCTAGTGGATGAATTTAGTAGTGTAGTGTAGATGGAAAATTATAATTAAATTAAATTGACTTCATTTTACCTCCATTTCTGTTTGAAATCAAAGCTACCATGACTCATTACGAAAACACTCTAAGTGTGAGAGTTCAATGACTTATATTTGTATATGTTTTTTTTTCAGAAACATATTAAGGATGGAAGCCTATCATTTCTATATTCTTGGTTATTAATATTAGTACTTTAAAAAATTCAAACTCAAATTCTTCTCTGAACTTTGAACTTTAGCAATAACAAATATTTCGTTGAAAATCAATATACTGTATAATTATATTGTAGTTTTTTTGTCGAATTAACTTACTGCCAATAAACAGTAGAAAGTAGAAACAAATGGTGGCTTAATACTGGCTCAAGATGGGAATATGTCAGTGGTAAATTTTTAAGACTGTATGACCATGACCCAGTTAACTCAAAAGCAAGTGGTTCAGAAGAAGATGACATTGGCCCAGTTATATCAGTTTATCACTCAACTGTTTAATATATATTCATTTATTAAAGTTCAAATTAAAGGTTTTGTCAGTTAAAGCAAATGCTTGATGCGGGAACTTCAATAAGCATGGCTTGAGGCGGATACGTGTTGCATATTTTAGCAGAAATGGAACCGTGCCTTGCTTTATATCCTACCGTTGCTGTGCTCTGTCGTGCCAGTGCTAATTTTTACAGAAAATTTTGCCGACATTAATGTAAGTATCGTAGGTATCAAACAGAGGCGCACCCAGAGGG
>CABFPE010000766.1:282923-295597 GCA_900660155.1 Hofstenia miamia
ATCTTCTTTACTTTCAAATTGTTGCTGTTTCAATTGCAGTTTCAGCCATTTGTTGATCCAACGGTCACAACCATTGAGGTCTGGTGAATATGGCGCCTGTTTCGAGAGAACGATTTGTTTGTCGCGAAAGAATTGTGTCGTGACTTGGGAAACATGAGGACGAGCATTGTCTTGTCTCCAGATAATCTCGTGCTGCCGTACTCTCCCATGCCGTTCACGGCGAAATTTGTCGATAGTGTATTGGACAAACTGTTTGTAGCGTTCACTATCGACTTTTTCATTCCTGTCAGTACCCTGAATCGCAAATTTGCCATCGTGAGTGTACGCCAAAAGCAGCATTGTGCGCTGGCCCCTCGGTGTTGCTTGGATGGCCCTTGGTCGTGCGTCTGTTTTGGCGGTCCATTTCTTCAGATCACGCCTCCAAGGAATTGGAGAAAATGGTACCCAAGATTCATCTGTAATGACATACCGTCGGCACCACTGCTCTATGCCCAGTTCATGAAAGAGCCGTATATCCTCTTGACAACATTGCACCCGCTGTTGCTTGTGGACTTCTGTTAAGGAATACGGAACCCAGACAGAGCAAATTTTTCTCATATTGAGACATTGATTCAGCATGGTTCTTACAGTATCTTTTCCTACATCCAAAAGATCAGCCAAGTGCCTTAATGATGCGCTGTCATTTTCTTCGATCAGTTTTTGCAGCTTGGTGACATTTTCAGGACAACTGGATGACGAAGGGCGACCAGAACTGTGCCCTTTTTCCGTTGACAATGTTTCTGCTTTGCAATTGGCAATCCATCCATAAATCGTAGCCAAACAAGGCACATCATCTGGCCATACATTGGTCAATTTCCTGTGAATATCTCCGGCAGATGTTCCATTATGATACTCGGTATACACATAAAATCTGCACGCTGAATTTGAATATTCCATTGCAACGCGACACACTAAAAACCAAATGAGTAATGATTATCATTCACACACATTATATTTCTGCTAACAGTTATAAAATGTAACCAATCAACAATTAGTATGACATGCTAAATATTAATCATGCATGTACCTATGCGCAGCACACAATAATTGCATTGCAGCATTATTCTAATTCTTTTCCAGACATGTTAATATATATATATGTTCTTGCGAGTACTCGATATTTCGAGAACTCAAAATCAACTCGATACTAGCTTGAATGTGATCTATTTCTCTGCAATTTTTGCCTACATTTTCGAAGAATCATCGACTTTTCACTATTTATCTCAAATTGCAAGCCATCAGGCATATTTTTTCTCATTTAGTTTAAAATGTTCGATTTATTCTGTCGCATATTTATATAGGGAATGTCAGTTATATCTAATTATATCTAAGGAGAAAAAATTCTAAACATATTTGTAACTCGACCCAAAACAATACAATAATGTAATAATATGTAGGAACATTTTCTATGCATAAACGAATTAGATTCATAAATTTCAAATTTGAATTTAAAGTCATTTAAACTTTTCCGTTCTCACGCATGGAAGAAATTAACAAAATTTTACCTGTCCATCAATGATAATTCTTCCGGAATCAATGTTGTAAAAACGAAAGAGAAGCCTGATTATTGTGGACTTTCCAACGCCACTCGGGCCAACTATTGCAAGAGTGCCACCTGGTTGTATTTCAAAAGATAGATTTTGAAGAATTTTTCTGTTACCATTGTAATTGAAACTTACGTTTTCAAATTTTACGTGACCTTTAGAAATCTGCAAATTGTGGGCGTCAACTTTGTCATCAACATCGGGGACTTCGGCCATTAGAGATAGCATGTTTTCCATATCTATCAAGTACTGCTGAGCCAAGCGGTAATATGTTCCCAGTGAATTCAGTGGGCCATAAAGCTGTATGATATATGTTGTGAATAAAACATAGTCGCCAACAGTGTAAAAGTGTCCATTATCTGTAACATAATACGCACACAGCATACATCCCGCAAACAGTCCAACATTAATGACAGTGGATTGTGTCAAATTCAAGAATACAAAACTTGCTTGGGTGTTGTAGTCATGCATTTGATAATGATGGATGGCTTGCTCATATCTTTGCAACTAAATACAAAAATTAAGTAATAATCGAAATAACCTCTCAATTTCACCCACTTCTTATTTTCATTTTGTAGCTAAATATGAAATCACAAATTCGATATAATGCTTAAAACCAAATCTAGTCGACCTTGTTTAATATCAACTTGATTTCTTAAAAATAGAGAAGATTTAATAGTTAAACCAATGTGCTTCTTTTTAAATAACATTCGATTTGATCCCAGATCTGTTAAACTTAGCACTTCTGTTTAATCCTGTTTAGTCAACAAAGTTTTTTAAAGGATTCTTTTATTCGACATAATGAACATCGCTACAAACATGATCTTTACTCTAAAACAGTATATGGTTTCATAATTAATATGGTGTTTCTATCAAAGACGATTTAATATTAAAAAAATAGCAATCGCTTGCTAAAAAATTTCGAAGGCCGTCCACTCCATTTAACCTAGCAGCTGACTTTTTTAATGACAGTATAGGCCTAATTTCTAGTTATTTGCATAAACATCAGTGTGTCTTATATAGTTTTTATGGCTTCAGAAATCTGCTATGTCGATTTTTGTGAGTACTGCAATAGGGCACAGGGCCCTCCGACTTGTCTTCTTCGATTTCGAATACGAATATTTAGGCAATTTATTTGCAAGTCCGCATCTGAATTCAAATCTAAATTATACATTGGTTTTAAGTAATAACTTCCATAGAAAAAACATCTATTGTTAATAATTAGCCTTAACAAGCTACTTCGAAAAACAAGAAAACTTCAACTGTTTAGAAAATTCAAGCGAGAAATGTGATGTACGCATTTCACACAAAGACTTACCTCTCGTGTTTTGTTTACCCCCGTACCCACGAGTGCGAGCACCATCATTGCGGATACGGGTAAAGAAAAACTGGATCCTGCTCACGAGTCGAATGACGTATTGCTCTCATGCTTGGGAGCGACCATTTTCAATCTACGCCCCATACCACACCACAAGAAATGTCTACAAGTCCACACCACATCAAATGAGTAAAAATTTGCCTCACAAATCCGCAAAGGAAAATTTTTGAAAAATTCTCAAATATTTCAATACAGAGCATTTGTAAGCTCTGAGGATTTTATATTTTAATACGTACACTAAAGTATAGAAAAATTTTGCAAATTAATTACCCTCCTTACGATAGTTATAATCACAAGTCCTATATTTAAAAGTTTGCGATTGGATACTAATATATTTTTAGAAGTTTTAATTATTTTGCCGTTTATTCAAAATCATTGAATCATTCTTCGAAGCTTAAATAAAATTAAGCCACAGTTACTAAAAGTCTTTCTAGAACAATAAAATTTATAAACACACGTTTAGCATTGCAATAAGATTGCTAAAACAGCTTTTAATAGGCCCCTAGTAATGAATTTATATCAAAAATTGCTTGATCAACTAATGTTAATCATTTCATTCCCGATTAAGCAAAACAGCATTCACTGAAAATAGTCTTGAGCGTGTTTAACCCGTATCTATGCAACAATTTTTGCGATTTTTTGCCAAAATTCTCACGCCACATACCCAACTACCCCTTCAAGCATGAAGCTCATGCAAATTCTTGGTGCTGTTTATAAGCAATCATCACTGACTTAAATAATATATAAAATGCAAAATGCATTTAGTAGGGGAATATTTATATTTATCTTACATATTCGGGTATGTTGTTTTGCAGACCGCTCTTGTTAGAATTAATTAATTGTTGTGGTTACTTCATGTGGTCAATCAATAAATTTTCCACTCTTACGATGAATGCACGTGCATACCACTAGGGCTGCCCAAGATGTAACGGCATTTCGTTTTCACTGTTAAAATGGATGATACTCATTCCATAATGATTTATTTTTTATTGAAATGTGTCATGTGTGACTCCTTAGTAGGTTAATCAATAAGACAGATTTTTTTTGAGAAATTCATTTTTCTTTGATCTATGAACACAAAACTAGTTGGTAATGGAATTTCAAAAAATTAACATCACTATTATTGCATCATAACTTACTGTTCCTCTATAAAATACGTATATGATAAATGTTATATTCATTTAGGGTTAGTACGCTATCTTATCACCAAGTATTGGCATACTTGAAATATTAATTCCATTAAAAATAAGAAACTAATTAGTTTCTACATGGTAAATGAATTTCATGGTAACGGAATTTCAATGGCCCTGTTACCAGGCATAGATTCTACTTTTTACTAATGTTTACCATTATTCCCCAATATTGCAATAATCTTAGGTGCTAAATGCTAACTATCGCGTGACCAAGTCTCACTGCATTCCAGGTCTTGAAATTATTCTGAATGAGCAAAGAGTAGTGTAACACAACTACTAGCAAGCGCACTTGTTTGTTACCTTTTAATGTTAATGAACTTTTGGTAATTCGTGGAAATTCTCATTAAATTCCTTTTACTTTTGTTATATATTTCATTCAAGAGCACATCATACTTAGATTTTTTCATCTTTATTTAGTGCAGTCTTTAGTTTTGAACAGAATTGTTTACTATATATATATATATATATACTATATATATATATATATATATATATATTGGGTACGGGTAAAGTAAAATAACCTACGGGCGGATATCTGTAGTAAATTATCAGAGCTGTACTCCTAAATAATAAACAAGGGGGCTCTATAAGGGGGCACTAACAAAAATAAAATTAATGAAATGAAATTGTAGATCGACAGGTGTCACATAGGCAGATCGCAAATTAGTGCAGGATAGTAATGGATCCTATTTGTCGACAAAGCTTGACAAAAAATAATCTTTTAGTTGAGGAATGACTAGTTGAGGTAATGCAAACACATTGATTTCACTGTAAAGATGAATAAAATTAAGCATAGGAGCAATGCTATTAAAATAAGTATTCATGGATCGTGGCTCCTTAGTTGTAAGTTACAACTTGTAACTGTCCTAATAATGTTCTTCAGAATAATTAACAACACACTGCGATATAGCAAGAATGACTTTCTCGTGAACAAAAATTAATCAAAACAAATGAACACATATAAATGAACCAATTAGGTATAAGAAGCGAATAATGAAAAACTCATTTCTGAACACCGCTATAATTATTGAATGAATTAAATTTATCAAACAAATATGTTTGTTAAAAAACTTTAAAATTGATACTAAAGAATACTTTGTCAAGAATAATTTAAAAAGAAGGAAATGGTGAGGTTCTTAAGCCCAATTGCTCTATTGATAGAAGTTCAAACTGAATTTTTTGTATTATCTTGTTTCGTGTTCTTTACGCTCAGAGATTCTACCAGTTAAAAAAGCTTCACAGTGCGCATTTCAGAATTAAATAGATATGATATAATCATTGATTAAAATAGTTTACCTCAAAGTTTTCAGCACTATGGTACTTGACGGTTTCAAAGTTGAGTAGAGAGTCGACTGCTTTTCCTTTTATTTCATTTTCAGCTTGATTGGACGCTCTACGATATTTAGCACGCCATTCACTGACAAAAATGGTTGCATAGCTATAGAGCGACATGCATCCCAATACGACGATGGCAAACCAAATATTAAAAGCAAAGAAAAAATAGCAAACAGCTATCAAAATATCTAGAATCATCGGCAGGATGTTGAACAAAAAGAAACTGAGAAGTTGAGTGACGCTTTGATTGCCTCTATCAATAATGCTAAGAACCTAAGTACAGTGGATTTAGTTTATACAATAACTTATATCAGTGAAATTAATTAGCTAGAAACATTTAATTTAATTATTAATACTGAATGTCTTAAGTGATTCATAATATAAAAAGAATCTTACTTCTCCAGTTTTTCTGCTAAGATGCCATTGCAATGATAGATCATGTAGATGCCCAAACAATGTCGTCATGCTCAATTTGCTTGTGTACTGATGAACGGGAATCCAGATAAAATTTCGAATGTTTATCACTAAACCAGCATTTACACCTCCTCCTGCACTAAAGTAGGCTAAAACGTAAGCTGAGATCAACGCCAGTGGAAATTTGGAATTATTTTCTGTTAGGCTTTCAATGATTTTCTTGTAAATGATTGGCACAAAAAGTACTGCAACTCTTCCTAACAAAAGAAAACTTAGACATACAACAACGCGCAACTGAAGCATGGGTTTTCTTCCAGGCCAAATGTAAGGGATTAAAAAGCTTAAGTTACTACCCAACAATTTCTTAGATGCTTTCCCTTCTGGTAATGATTTATACCCAGATCTTTCATTTATCAGCAAATATATGAATCCAAAAACGATAACGAACGACTCGAATGCAAACTTTGCTATCCAAGCAAGAGCTTTGCATTCTCTAATTTCAAATTCAGCTTGGTAAAGAAAAATATCAATCAGTAAAATAACTTCTTTCATAAAATTTGTGACCCATAATGCGAAAACCAGCAGAAAATGTGAAAATGATGACGTCATTCCCAGTGAATTGCATTTTGATTCTAATCCAATATACAGCATGGACGCAAAGAATATAGAAATCTGAGCTATGAAATCAGTTAACAAACTATATGCAAAAACATCTGTACGAAATTTAGAAAGAAATTCTAGTAAAGCGCAAGCGAGTACACACAAAAACAAATTGTAAAGAATGAACGATATAACCTTTGTGCTTGTCGAAGTTTTGACAATTTTGCTGTTTCCGTTAAAAGAACTGCAACGATAAAGAAATTGAATGAAAAATAAGCAGAAGAAGAAGAATACAAGAGTGGCATAAATGGCCGAAGTCATGCATATGCTGAAACCTACATTTGGTTGAAACCACACGAAGAGCTCTGCCGAACTACTTTGGCAAAAAGCGGTCATACCTAAACAATGAATAAATGTGTTTATACATCGTCGAACTTGGTTTGTAAATGAGTTTTCTCAAGCATAAACCTGATCATCATCTATTACTGGGCAACAAATTTAAATCTGTTAACAATCAATTCTTGGCTTATTGTAGAAATTATCTATTAAATACCCTGTTTTCTAATGAATGGAATATTGAATTACTAAGATTTTCAACGTGTAGGGTCAAGTGGGGTGAAGTAAGCAGTGGAGCAGAGTGGCTATAGCTATTTGCAAATAAATTGTGTTCTGTTAATGCGAATTATTATCAATCTAAAAGGTATTTACTTTTCTAAAAAAATTGCTGAGTGCCTCCTAGTGCACATTTTGTTTATTCTATACCGTTCTATCTTGTTCAGAGATTCACTCAATATGAATCAATCCGCTACAGATCATTAAAAATTAATAAGCAAGCATTTACACACAACCTAGAAAATCTGTTAATTCAGTAATTATTAAAAAATACAGAGAAAAGATATTGAAATCTTGAACTTCTTAAAAACAGACAGCAATGTGTAATATTAAACAGTAAAAATTCAAGTTATATTACGACTGAGCGTGAGGTACCATAAGGTACTGTACTTGGCCCTATTTGCAATTTATGTAAATGATATATTAAAACATATTAAGCACAGCGACATTTATCAATATGCCGACGACACATGCCTAATAACTACCGCAACAAATGCTTTTGATGCTACAAAAAAGCCTCCAAACAGATGTAGAAAAATTAAACAATTATTTTACAAACAATCAACTAAAACTAAATATTGAAAAAACACAATTTATAATTTTCTCACCGAAGGCACAAAGAAACCTAATAAGTGATATAATTTAAGATAAATAATGAGCCAATAAAGCAAAGTGAGTCAGTCAGCTATTTAGGAGTGGAGATAGATAATGAATTAACATTTGAAAAATTTCTACTGAATAAGATTCAAAAAATGACTGCAGGCATTAGATGTCTTTATCACTTACGCAATGTAATATCAAGCAATTATCATAAACAACTAATACATGCTTTCTGTCTGTCTCATTTTCAATACTGTTCTTTCCTTTTAACTGACCTAAATGCTAAGCATCGAATGCTTCTATCAAAGAAATTTAATTGGTGTATAACAACACTAAACTTTGCACAAATGCAAAAAATATTATCTCCATTCTACGCAATTCATCTGCATATGCTATCCATTTTATTTAAATACAAATCTCGTCAAACATCTCTTCTTTTCCTAAAGAAGTATGTTAAATTTAATGAGCGATCGCAAAAATTTCTGTGTTTAGATAAAAATTCTAATATTTTTCATCAAGTATCAATAAAATTGTGGAATAATTTAGACTATGAAATGCGAATAGAAAATAATTACAAAAAGTTTAGAAAAAAACTAAAGAAATAACACTTCATGCATTCGAAACATACATCTAAAATTGAACACCTACACAAACATTTACAAAAACGTTGATTATTATTATTATTATTATTTCATTTCGTCTCACAGCTTCATGCTGGTATCCCTCTCAGCTCGGGGAACTCACCAGTTCCCAGGGAGTCTGAGAGCGTTCCTCAGGACTCTAGCTGTTCCTAACAATGCTGCCTTCTGTGCTACTGCTCCTCCCCACTTTGGTACTCCCAACTCTTCCAAGTATCTCTTATGCTTCTTAGTCACTGCCCCTAGTCCTCCTACAACTCACCGGGACTACTTCAACTTTCTTTAACTTCCACAGCCTTTCTATTTCCTCTGCTAACTCTCTGTACTTGTATTATTATTATTATTATTATTATTATTATTATTATTATTATTATTATTATTATTATTATTATTATTACTATTATTATTATATGTTATGTTCATTAGATTTGTAGCTTTAAATTTGTTTATATTTTATTTATCTGCTATTTTGGCTAGTAAATTGCCTTTTAAAAAAACTCTACTGAAAAGACCAAAGTTATTCCACAATGCATTTATGAAATATAAAATCATAAAATTTCAATACAAGAATAGTATACTTTTTTCTTACTTCCTAATAATTTAATTTTTTAGACACTGAAAACCACATTTGGCCTGACCATTCTAAATAGCTATTTCCTAAAATATTTCAAAAAGTTTAAAGTAAAAGTTGCATAAGTAAAGCATTCGTTTCTGGATAATCATGCCTATTAATGTTCTGCGGAAACAGGGTTTTCTTGGCTCCAGTTCCCCTTAGTTCCATATTTGGTTCCGGTTCCATGAAATTTTCTGGTCCCACAGTCCCATTTTTCTCACAGCATACCTTATATTTTGTAAAAAATTAGCAAAAACTATAAGTAATATTCTGAAATCTATAGTTTCAAATCCCATTGAGCTTTTTGATCCGATAGGCTGGGATCAGTGAATCCCATCGAAGCCTAAATGCATATGCAAAATTAGAACATATGCAGGTCTACCCTTCTGAATTTATGTATTAGCATATGAAATGTGAGGAAAGAATAAAATCTTCAATATTGAAGTATTGTAAAACCTCCGTACATACCCTCTGAAGATTATTGTCAAATTTTGAATGTTTGTTTTAAATTTTCTAAAGGATGTACAATTTTTTTATAATTTGAATAATAAATAGAATAAAAGTATAAATAACGAGTAAATAATGTAAATGATAAATTATTCAGTACACATAATACTTATAACACTGTCAGACCATCTGCAGCATTGAAGTGAAATAGGAGGCGAGGCTATTCAAAGCATAGAAAACGTAATTATCAATGACAAAATGTCACATAGTCATTATTGTGAAATTTGTTATTAGCCACAGGGGTGCACTGCTAATGAGAAACAACATCCGTTCTCAATGTCATTACAAATTTTGCTATGCGTCAAAGAAGGCTAATCAAATACATTCTGTCTCTTTCAGGGTCTCACTAGTGGAAATAACTGGTAGTTGTAGAATAGTGCAAGTTGTGTGAAATTTTTAAATGTAGTTGATTCATTCTCTTATCAATAATGAATACTCTATTAGATATTATGACCAAAGAAACAAGGTCTCTGTTTAAGAGACATTTAACATATCACAATTCTGATAAAATGACTTCAAATACATGGTGTTCAATTTTTTTAAGAATTTTACATGGAGTTCTGCGGTACCACAAAAATTTTATCCCGGACCCAACCGCAAAAAAATTTTTTAAAACTGGTACCGTAAATCCTATTACCATGCCCTTTCTAGTAAACTAGAAAGTCAAAATCATCGTTGGAGTAAAAGTTTTCAGCACTTGTTAAATACAAATCAAGTTCATTTGGTACATTACTGTTGGTGTCCTGTTTCACTTTCACTGTGCCAGTCAAAAAATTACCAGTTTTACGACGCTTAGCAGGAACTGCTGTTTCCATTTTGTAATAAAAGAAGGTCTGAAAACATCTATGAGCAGACTACGGGCAACGTAATTTAGTCAATGAATAATCAATAACTACGACTATACACTTCTGATTAAAAATAACAAAAAGCAGCGCAAATGGATGCTGAAGTCATGGCCCGCTAAATATTTTAAAATACTACCGATCCTGTGCCGTACCGTTAACGGTGCCACATTATTTAATCGATAATGTATCGACGGGACCGCGACGGCAGCGGTACCACAGACCACTAATTTAAATAACTATGGCGCTTCAATTATAGGAAATAGACGATGAAATAATATTTACAACAAAGCGAATTATCTTACAATATTTATTCATTTAAATCGAACTGAAACGTGATCAATAACCGAACATTTTATAATCGCATCTACAGTTAGTAATTTCTAATTCAGCTGTTTTTAGTTCTTATTCTGTTTTACACGCTTCCTTAATTTCAATAAATAACTGAAGCAAGAGCGGGGAATTAGAACCATGTAAATATTAACGGAAAAATCTGTTCAATAATCCAATAATAATTCGTTGCCTACTGCCTCTTACCAAATGGCTTAAAGAGAAGTAATGCTATGTAATTCCTTAATCTCAACAAACATAGTTCTGTCTTTTGCAAACGGAAATATTAATTTCTAAAGTTTAATCTAACCAAATAAAATAACAACGTTNATTATGACCAAAGAAACAAGGTCTCTGTTTAAGAGACATTTAACATATCACAATTCTGATAAAATGACTTCAAATACATGGTGTTCAATTTTTTTAAGAATTTTACATGGAGTTCTGCGGTACCACAAAAATTTTATCCCGGACCCAACCGCAAAAAAATTTTTTAAAACTGGTACCGTAAATCCTATTACCATGCCCTTTCTAGTAAACTAGAAAGTCAAAATCATCGTTGGAGTAAAAGTTTTCAGCACTTGTTAAATACAAATCAAGTTCATTTGGTACATTACTGTTGGTGTCCTGTTTCACTTTCACTGTGCCAGTCAAAAAATTACCAGTTTTACGACGCTTAGCAGGAACTGCTGTTTCCATTTTGTAATAAAAGAAGGTCTGAAAACATCTATGAGCAGACTACGGGCAACGTAATTTAGTCAATGAATAATCAATAACTACGACTATACACTTCTGATTAAAAATAACAAAAAGCAGCGCAAATGGATGCTGAAGTCATGGCCCGCTAAATATTTTAAAATACTACCGATCCTGTGCCGTACCGTTAACGGTGCCACATTATTTAATCGATAATGTATCGACGGGACCGCGACGGCAGCGGTACCACAGACCACTAATTTAAATAACTATGGCGCTTCAATTATAGGAAATAGACGATGAAATAATATTTACAACAAAGCGAATTATCTTACAATATTTATTCATTTAAATCGAACTGAAACGTGATCAATAACCGAACATTTTATAATCGCATCTACAGTTAGTAATTTCTAATTCAGCTGTTTTTAGTTCTTATTCTGTTTTACACGCTTCCTTAATTTCAATAAATAACTGAAGCAAGAGCGGGGAATTAGAACCATGTAAATATTAACGGAAAAATCTGTTCAATAATCCAATAATAATTCGTTGCCTACTGCCTCTTACCAAATGGCTTAAAGAGAAGTAATGCTATGTAATTCCTTAATCTCAACAAACATAGTTCTGTCTTTTGCAAACGGAAATATTAATTTCTAAAGTTTAATCTAACCAAATAAAATAACAACGTTTGATTAGATCAACCAAATAGGTTTGTCATCATACATGTGCTAAAACAAACGAGCTCTTTTATCATATTATACACAATAAGGAGGACTTACAGTGGCATCGGAAAAAGCTATTGCATAATATCAATGTCCTTCATATAGTAATGCTAGCAATAGTTTCCTCACGAAATACATAAACTGAACGGGTAAATTCTAAATCGCTTTTGGATATTTGAATTCTATGGAAGACTATTTAAGTTTTGATAGTTGTAAAAGAAGTGGGTTATTCGCTAGCATGATGCAAACTGGTTTTCAATATGATGTGCTAAATAAATGTAAAACATGCGCAATGCTATTAAGGAAGAAAGAGTTTGTTAATGTTCATATTGTAAAGCGTCACGCCTGCCGATTTAGAGTCCTTGCAAACTTTCAAAAGAACCTCATTTACTTATGCAACAAATATGCTGAAAATGACAAGAAAATCGAAAATGGGAAGCAATTACAACTTCTCAAAATCCCCAGAAAGATAAAGAAATGCTTGAAGAAATTATTTATAAGCTAGAAGCAGCAGAAGAAAAAAAATATCCGATAACATGGCAATGACTCATGATTTTATTAGAGATCCGCATCCAAATTCACTTCTTCAAATCATTAAGTAAACAAAGAAA
>CABFPE010000766.1:295618-319146 GCA_900660155.1 Hofstenia miamia
CATGTTCTTGTGTCACGCCTGCCGATTTAGAGTCCTTGCAAACTTTCAAAAGAACCTCATTTACTTATGCAACAAATATGCTGAAAATGACAAGAAAATCGAAAATGGGAAGCAATTACAACTTCTCAAAATCCCCAGAAAGATAAAGAAATGCTTGAAGAAATTATTTATAAGCTAGAAGCAGCAGAAGAAAAAAAATATCCGATAACATGGCAATGACTCATGATTTTATTAGAGATCCGCATCCAAATTCACTTCTTCAAATCATTAAATAAACAAAGAAACTGAGAAGAATCGATGATTACCTGAACTAACATCAACGACTTCAGGGAGTCTAACAGACGACAAAAATGGTATTTTACCTCTTCAATTTCTCGGGTAAAGGGTCGCAACTTTTATGTATCTCGTGATATGCCCCCACCTGAAATTCAAGTTCAATCAAATCTTCTCAAAAGACAAAAAGAACAAATTAATCAGAAAACATTGATCCAAACCATCTTTGACTCAAAAACAATAAATTGTATCAACTAATGTACAACGTATGGGTTGAAACCAAATGACTAGATAGTATTAATGAAAACTGTAAAACACTACCAACGATGCTCTCATTAAATGCCACAATCAATACTTCCAAAGATGTTTGAAATAAAAATAAATATTACTTTATACAACCCTGATATTTTAGTTATGCTGTGAGACATGACTTCACAACTAAATTCAGAATAACCAACATTGTACAGATGGTATGAGTGAGCCAACCAGATCAGTCATGTTGCAAAGACATGGTGGTGAAGTTCGTGTATCTAGCACGTCAATCTAGGTAAAATTAGTCCAATTACTTTTGACATTAGGCTTCCTAATACTGTAGAATAATTGATAATTGACATTGATTCCCAGCAGATGCTTTTAGCAATCGTCTACATTCCTCCAAATTTATCAGCTTTGCAATATGGAAAAATTTTCGATTTCATTGTAACAATAATAGACAATCATTGTTGCTCTTCAACTATAAATTTATTCTTTGTGGTGATCTTAATAAGAAAATCTATTGAGTAGCTTCTCTTTTGTAAACAGGATAAATGCTGGAACACATGGTGATTCTATGTTAGATGCAATTCTTATATCAGATTCACTTGACGAACTCTATTCTAATCGAAAATTAATCTCTTCTCTTCGAAATACAAAACATCTCTAATGCCTTTTCAAGCCAAGTGTAAAAGAAGAGAGTTTATCTGGTAGTGTAAAACTTTTGACTTACGTAAATCGTGATTAAGTGAATGTGCTAAGTATCTAAGTAGCGTAAATTTCTCTCCACTATATCACATGAATGATGTTAAAGAAAAAGTATATTCCTTATACAGAAAATCGAATCAGCATTAAATCTTTTTCCAATGAAATATGTCAAAATGTCATCAACTGATCAACCGTGGATAACACCCTCATTGGAGGTCATTCAGAAATCGAAATATGAAGAGTTTTTTTTCAAACCAAAGAGCACCTCAAATTAATGCAGAAGAAACTCAAGCTGGAAACAATCAAGGTTAAGCGGAAATTTGTAGAAAAGAGCAAATCTGCAGAAAAAATGTGGAAGATAGTAAGTGAAATCAATTTTAAAAACAAGATTATTTACTAAAGTTTCTTAAGACTTTCACAACCATTAAAGATGCACGTACAAACATTGCAATCACTTTTCTGAAATTATGAATTTCAATCAAATCCATTACTGTCTAAGAAATGAATGTAGTGCTCATCAAAATTTTCTTACTATCCTTATGAAGTTGGAAGTTACTTTTACGCATTAACTGTACCCATGACAGTGGTACCCACTGTAGTTTAGGTACTACCCCTAATCGCTTCTTTCATTCTACATTATGTATAAATTACATAGCATTTTTTGAGAACATAAATAACACGGTCTGACATAAAATTTAGTTGATTAAATTTTTTCTCTGATTTCAGTCAATTTTCGGACGAAAATTGTGAATTTGAATGTCATTTTATATGCAAAACTATATTTTTTTGAGTAATTTGTATTCTAAATTTTAGAAAGCCTGCATATAATTACTTTGTTCAGTTAATGTCTGGGACTATGTACGCATTGGACCATTGAAATTATTCCTTCTCTGCTATTCTTTTTCAACAATAATTCATTAAGCTCAGTTTCATTGTCGTGAAGAGTCACATTGGGTATCAGGATGGGAAAAATTTTATTGACATACCTTCATGCTCCTTGTATATTACATAACGACCATTCCCTGTGCATATGAAAACATTAATCATGTCTTCTCTGCAAGTAACAGCTGCTTATAAATGAAAACTTGTGTCATTTCATTCTGTTACATTGGTTAATATTATATTCTGACAATCAACCCATTACAAATAGAGGGTTGAGGCAAACGAAATATTCTGAAGCATAATAAATATTTTTGGTTGTTGAATCTTGACACCCAAGTAATATATTCCAGTTGCCATACAATGCTAGAGTTCTGGCTAGTTGAAGATCACCAACCTTTGTCATTTTCTATTCTTCGTGTTTAAATGAATTGAGAAACCACAATAGTGATTGTTATTTTTTGTCTTTGAAGAAAGGGTTTTCTCGTATATTCTGCTATCAACTCATCTAGTGAATCTGTACCTTACAGCATTTATCTTCAAAACTTAAATGTACTGATATTAAAGTACGCATGCATAACCTACAAAAATAATTTCAAGTTACAACTGAGCCAATCTGATAGTAGACTTTCTAACACAAATTCTCAAGGTCTTCAATATTCTTCTCAAAAGGATTTGAATTCATTAGTTGCAAAGCCTAAATTATAGCATGAGACAAACTGGAATTTACTTTGCTAAATTGAGGAAATAAGATATTGTTAGAGAACTTCATTTTCTGAAATGTCAATTGAATGGTTTTCTGTAAAATTTAGTAATAAAAACGCAAAATTACACCAACTACTCAAGAGACTTTCTACATGAATGGATTTATCTAGAATATATTGAAATCTGCGGGCTTGGGAGCATAATTTGGCCTCATATAGCTTCTGTAGGTTCAGATCAATGAAAGCAATCTATTTATTAGTTATTTGATCACTAAAAAATGTTTGCTGAAATATAAGAATCTTGATAATATCTCAATTACAGTAATTGATCCAATTTTGACGATATTTTGGCCTCATGGGCTTTGGGTGAACAGAAATCATCTGCTCACATTAAAATCAAAATTAAATTTAATGTTCATATGCAATTATAAAATTTATTTGAGGATTTTTGAATCTCAATTATAATACAATTTTCGATTTGTATATTCAGTCATGTATTTAGGCCATAAACTTAATTTCATGAGATAAAGTATTGTTTCTGCTGTGAAAATGACATCAAATTCGTTTTTAGCAATATCAAATTAACCAGAAATACCGACAAAATGTACTCAACTAAGAAAAAAATATTTGTTTTCACACAGTGTAATTAATAAAATGTTGAAAAAATGAATACGTAATGAACATAAATTTTGTTCTAATTCAAGTGGCATTTTAAAATGAACTATGTAAAGCTGTTGAATATTGACAGATTCACAGGAAGAGAGAAATTTTTCTCATGATGGCTTAAAATTTACACAAAAAATTGATATTTCCATGAAAGAAAATCTATGAAACTCCTAAGACTTAGGGTTTAAAATATCATTCAATCTGGGCTTAAACTGAGTCTGAGCAATTCAACTTGGAACTGAGGTTTCTTTCTTTTGGAAGTTCTGGCTATAGCTCGCCCGAAGCAAAGTTTCCAGATTCACCTCTGCATTAATATCCAAACAATTGTGGAGTTCCTCAACCATCCCTTTTAAGCCCTTACCTGTTCTGCATCTACAACCGTCATCTTGCAACGGAATTTTAACATATTCAAGCTTGGGCACTCGAGCACAAAATGTACCTAAATCAGAAAATATCAAAACAAATCTTAATTCGTCAACTCGTTGTACACTGCTTCCTGACCCACTCAAAATTGTACCATACATTAAAATATGTGTACTCTGAATCTCCCATGACTTAAAATGGAGCAAACACATCAATTCCGTCGGAAACAAAGCATCTCAAAGGCTGCATACTTTAGGTGTTATCAAAGACGTTTTTGACATGAAGCACATTTATATGATCTTTGAAGCTACAATATGCAGTGTATTAGATTTCTGTTCATCTGTTCTGATTGTAATTCCAGATTATTCGGAATAGAAAAATGCAGATGATTGGTATCGTGCCTCTCAAAAACTATTTTTAAATACAGACGTGTACACAGAGCCACAATCCTTTTCAAAAAAGCAATGTCCGATAACCACCCGCTAAACTGCCTAATACCTGCATGTCTGCCAATATCAGAAGTTAAACGAAATCAATTTATCCCATTTTGTCCCAAGTATTTTAAAAATTAGAAAATTTTTTAAATCATAAATAAATAAGCATTATTATTATTATTATTATTATTATTATTATTATTATTATTATTATTGACTATATTATTATATATTGTACATATTAATTTGTAGTAATTTGTTCATGTTTATTTTCTTTTGTCATGTGTTAGTTTGTAGATATTGAATACATATAATGCGCAATAAATTTGCTCTGACTCTTATTATTATTATTATTATTATTATTATTATTTACAGTATTTGTAAGAGGTTAGTGGAAGCAAGGAATCAAGATCAAAGCAAATTACGTTAGACTGAAACTAAGGCTTGTTCTCATCTAAAACTATAAATAATTTTTAAGCAAGAAATAAAAATGCATCTTACCTACGATAGTTAACAAGCAAAGCAACCGCATGACAATTAATGAAAGTACGTTGTAGAATAATTGATAAAAATTAAATATTCAATTACTAAATGAAATATCAATCACAGTTTATGATTATTTTGTTGATAATTAAAGCGATTGAACATTAACATCGATTCTCCGAAATCGGTAAATTTTAGGAGAGGTTTCCTGCTTCGAGACAGTTGAAATTGTTGTCAAATTTGTGCAAAAAATAATACTTTGTAGACATATATTGTATTAATTTGTGGATTATTTTTTGTAACTCTTGACAAAAGGCAAAGACAATTTCTGCTTTTTAGGCTCACGTCACGTCAAGTGAGGTAAATGCAAAAATAGAAAAAAATCTATAATTGGAGGATGTAAATCGACGTATTACTAAGCATTACGATGAAGGAAATGTAAGAAATTTTTAAAAAAATCTTAATAGTTTACTCTATTGCACACCTATATTCAATTTTATTTTTTTTAGTATTGAAAATTCACATTGTAGCAGTTGAATACTATAGTAAAACAACAAGATATCTGTTTCCTAATTTTTTCATATAATATTTTTGATTACATATAAGGAAGTTGTTTCAGTAAGTTACGGAACTAATGTTAGATTCAGATAACAAATTTACAATATTTTAGAATTCTCTTACTTTGGTATTTGCTGATGGATTTGTTTTGCCCCTCGGAATTTCCGTAGGAAGCACTAGGTTATCCGTTTCAAATGCGGACTTGTAATTATTTAAAGAACAAATAGTAAACGCATATTCTGAATGTTCCTTTTGGTTTTGAAAGAATCTACACAGAACTGTTAAACAAACAATGCCATTGCATCTTAACAAAACACGTTTTAACATCAAATTCTGCTGAATACTTAAATTTCTACGGCACACAAATCAAAATTCATATATATATATATATATAAATTGAAAAAATTTCTAAGTTATTAAGTATTTCAAAGGAAAAATTTCTCATAAATTCAGGTATGATAAATTCCTTGAAAAACTTAACAGAAATCTTTGAAAAAAAATGAAGGATGCTTTTTAGAGTAGCCAGAGTAGCAAACAAGCCGATCATTTAAGCGGGCTAAGCCCAACTCAGTCTTCCCTGATTTTTCAAATGAAATTTGCCGTAAACCATAAAAACTAAGACGCAGAACGTAGTATCATGGTTGATCCTTGTTTCCTGAATTCTTCTACCACCCGCAACTTCAAATTTGATCGTTCATTAGGTATCGCAAAAATAAACTGAAAATTTTGTGTTTATAGTCATAACTGTTTATAGATCAAGAAGGGAGAATTATTATCTGAAAACAAAAAGTTGCCGTTTTTCGATTTACAAAGGATCAATTGCCTCTGATCATTTTAGACAGTAATGCTTATCCATTATTGGTTCATGAATGGGCCATTGTTGGTGCCATTATTGGCCATTGGTGGTAAATGACCGCCGGCCCATTGTTGGCCCAACAATGTTTGCCAACCATCATCCACTACTGGGCCATTGGTGAGCCAATAATGGCCCATTAGTGGGCCGTTGAAAGAAAACAGTAGGTTTTTGATACTATTGCATAAACGTTTATATGTAGAACAACAGTTTTATATTGTTAAGCAGTTCAAACATTGCTGTTTAAACCAACAAAAGCCCAACAAAGGACAAAAGGATACCTTTGAGATCCTCTCACGCATATTCAATACTAACATTGGTTAGAAATTTGACAGAATGTTTTGCTTATAAATGATAACAGTAAGCATAAAAATCTGCCAAATTTAACAAAAATTTTTAATTTTAAAATTAAGTGCAATTTTGAAATAATACTATCTTAAGTCGTGAAAAATCTTTTCTGTTCAAGTGTAGCTGTTTTATATAACTGTTAATTTCAAAGTGCCCAAATATTTATGAATAAATTATTTTTAAAATACATTAAGCAGGTATATCATAATTTTCTACAAATTTTAAATTTCAAAATATCATTTCGCATTTCCTTTTATTATATTAAAAGGAACTAGGAATCAAAATAATGAAGTGACTTATTTGCAAGCATTTGCTCATTGATAATTGATTACTAAGGTTGCTACTGATGCCGCTAATGGCCATGTTATATTATGATTTGTAATTTGCAACTTGTTATAATTCGATTGAGTTAAGCACAGCGGCGTATTTAGGGGGGGGCTTGTGTCTGCCCCTCTCTGGACAGGCCAATTTCAACTCATTCTCATACGATATATTGATGAACAGTCTTTTTGTTTGATACAAAGTGCAAAAAAGTAGTATTTCATGTATTCTTATTAACCCCGTCTGTCTTTTTTTTGGTTTATTTATCATTTATGCACAGACGAGTGCGGCATTATGCTAAGAGGGTGAAAAAATTACCTAGGCCTATATGTCTCTGATAAGAATTGTGGCCTCCCCCTTTTAGAAATACCTTGGTACGCGACTGGTTAAGGATACAGTTGAAACCAGAGATGGAATTATTTTAAGTTCATGTTTATTTATTGTTAAAATACTTATCTATATTCGGACCGAAAACTAAAGTTCTGATCGGATCGAATCCGGATCATGAAGTGTTGGATCAGGATCGGATCCTAAAATGTTGGATCCGATTCCATCTCTGGCTGAAACTGTGTATAGCATATTATACTTAAAATGGAACACCTTGCTACAAACAATTGAATTCATTATAAAAGCTCATAAAAACAAGAGCTGGCATACTAATTTGTGCTATCAAATACGAAAGGTTAAGTAAATTCATTTGTTATGAAAATTAAATTTGATCAATCATAATTGTAAACTAATAAATTTATATTTGTTCGCTAGATGGCAGATTGATCTAGCAATGCCATTAATGGGCCATTGTCGGGCCATGAATGGCTCTGAGAAACTGATAAATAATACTTTTTGAAAATTGAAATCAAACTTTAATGTAATGCTTATGTTATATACAATAATATAATAATTTCTCTGTAAAATTGTGGAATTTTAAGATTTTTAAAACTTTTTGTTTCGTTGGTTATGGTTGGCAAATGACTGGCAAACGAGTGGCCATTGTTGGCCAGGGGTGCCAGCAGTGAGCCATTTTTGGACCAATAATGGTTGTTTCCTGGGATACTACTTATTTTCTAGATGTTACAATGAGAAATTGCTAAGTAATTGAATAATGGACGTCTAGAAATTGATGGGTTATATATGAAGTTGAATCATATTTGCGAAAAAAGTGCTCGCTTCGGAGGCAATGTTGTCTAATTTCTTTTACATAAGCTTATAAAAAACTTCATTTACCATTGATTGATAAAAATTTGTTATTGTGCGTGTCTTTGTTGCTAAGAGATTGAAAAAATTCTGTTTCTCATGTTTTTTCGGAATTATGTTAATCAATTGATAGCATTCTTCGTGATTACATTAAGTGTCGTACACTGTATATATATATATATACCTATATATATACTGTATACATATACTTATTTTTTTCAATACATTAATAATTGTAATTTACAGGAAAACGTATTAAATCAGAGATTGTATTTTTCTAAAATTTTTTGCTTGAACATTGCAATTTTTAGTTTAAGTAAATAATATGTACTAGATTTTTCAAAAGAAGAAACTCAAAATGTAATAATGGAGATTTCAGATTCTAGGAACATAAGAAATTAGCCTAAAAAAATTCTCCTTATTTATTTGATTATTTGTACAGTTATTATCAGTGCTGGATTAACCTAGTAGCAGATGTAGCACGTAGTACGGGCCCCGCGCTTCACAGAGGTCCCGCACCTGACCAAAAATTTTGACATTCCATTATAAAAAACGATTTTCCAACAGAGAAAATGTGGTAGCCATGAAAAAAATAAAAATAGCTAAAAAAGTAATAATTAATGTTAATTTAAAAATATCTTGACTTACTTAAGTAAATTAATTTCAATCGTTATCCTTACATCAAAAGAAACTGCTACAGGCCCTGCGCCTTATTAATCCGGCACTGGTTATAATTGTGATTATTTTTGTCTACACGGTGTCAAATAGCGAAACAAATGTTTTGACAGCATAATTGTGATAAGCCTATGCAAATGTTGCTAAGGCATTTAGACTGATGATATTTTAGTTAAATCTAAAAATCTGCCTACCTCCAAGAACGATACAATATGAAATAAGTTTGGATGATTTGAAGGATATCCGTATGCTTTGTTTGAATCTTCCACGTTATCAGGAAGTCGGAAATACGGTTGAATTGTATTAATAAACACCAAACTTTTCCCTGCTATGTATTTCACTTGAAATTGCGAAACTAGATTTCTTATATACTAATTTTGCGATGCAAAAAGGGTGTTTCATCCAAGATTTGTAAATAGGAAAGATTGACTATAAAATGAACTTTATTGACGAATTATTCGTATTCCTCAAATTTCGTGGCAATGGGGCATTTTGTGTCCATATGAGACCTAAGATGAAATATTGCCAAAAAAACATTATATACTATCATACTTGTTCACAAATCGTGTGCTATCATTTTAATGGAGATACAATGTCATCTTATTGCCAATTTACATATAAAATTATATCGAATTAAAAGTGATGCTAACTTTAGTGGCGAGTATTAGCTCGAAAAAAAACTATTCGAATATTCGTACAAAAGTATTATGGCTAATATTTGAACATTTCGAATACTTTTTTCCAACTCTACAAGTGATATCATAGCGGGTTATATTTTTGTAAATACGGTTTTTTAAGAAGAAATTATTATATTGTATTGCTTGTATACCCAGATAGTAGGATACTTTATTTTAAAAAAACAATAAAAATTCAATTACAGCAGAAATGTATTAAAAACCAAAGTAAACCATTGTAGAAGAATACCTGATCATCATTTAACGTGCAACTAGTGAGATTTTCATTCTTTCCTTTAAAAAATTGCCCTTAAAATAGGTTAGATTTCATTGAAAATGGATCCTGTGATCTGCAGTGTACCCATAGTTAAGTATTGATTGCTATTTTTTACTAACTGAGAAATTTTCAACAATATGGTTTCGAATTCACCAAAATTTACTGTATGACATCAGCGTCATTGTTACACGTCAAGATGTTTCAAATGCTCTTTGAAATGTATCGACTATATTTGGTGAATATTTAGACTTATAAACATAAATTTGTGCTGTTATATTCCTTAGGAGTGAAAAGTAGCAATTAATTACAGGAGCACTGTCCAGCTACTATTTTTCAGGTATTAATATCAACTGAAATACTTTCTTTGTTGTGCTGTGCTAACGTAAAACATTAGTTATATGTGCTGAGGGAACGTTTACAATTTAAAAATAATTTTGCTATCACATAAATATTTAGAAAATCCCATTTATTGAATATATCGATCTATAAATTCATGTGGCTAATAATTTCGCTGTGTTACCCCAAGCATGGTTGTCGTTTATTCGTATGCCTAATATATGCCTAGTCGAAATTTGTTAGCCTTTCATAATTCCAATATTTTAAATTTCGTCCATGCAACATCGCCATTATATAACAGATGGTGAATGATCGTAAAATGCATCTAGGATACGTGATTTTTAATATTTCGCAAAGTAAATGTCAAATTGCAAGCTGAAATTCAACAATCTTTATATAATATGAAATTGTAGTGTAGCATCCGCTACTGGGCTTTNAGCAAAATAATATCAACTGAAATAATTTCTTTGTTGGGCTGTGCTAATGTAAAACGCGAGCCATATGTGCTGAGCAAACGTTTACTATTTGAAAATTATTTTGCTGTCACATAAATATTTATAGAGAACCCCATTTATTGAATATATCGATCTATAAATTCATGTGGCTAATAATTTCGCTGTGTTACCCCAAGCATGGTTGTCGTTTATTCGTATGCCTAATATATGCCTAGTCGAAATTTGTTAGCCTTTCATAATTCCAATATTTTAAATTTCGTCCATGCAACATCGCCATTATATAACAGATGGTGAATGATCGTAAAATGCATCTAGGATACATGTAGTAATAGCAAATTAATAACGTGATTTTTAATATTTCGCAAAGTAAATGTCAAATTGCAAGCTGAAATTCAACAATCTTTATATAATATGAAATTGTAGTGTAGCATCCGCTACTGGGCTTTAACATAGAGTTAATTATCCTTTTAATTTTGTTTCTTGTTAGATGCGGGTAGGGATGTACTGATCCTGGTTCTTTGCTTCGATATAAGACATGTTGTTATTAACTTATATTAACTTCAACTAATCCGATGCTATTTAGGTATAACATCGTCGCAGTTTCCTTCCGTGATTCCATTGATGCCTCCGGCCGACTCCGATCTCCAAATCAATCCACACTCGTGTGCCTCCGTTGTCAATTGAGTATTTCCAAGTCTCAGCTCAACGAAGTAACTTATGAGTTCCCTATCCTAACTCAGTGCAACCCTCAAGGCTGGATGTAATTGACTTAAACTCAATTTGTAACGTGTAACTTTGTACTTTGCAACATGGCAATGTCACTAGCTGCTTAATAAATCTTACTTCAGCCATTACCGAAAAACTATTGGCTTTAATTAATATAGATAAATAAAGTAAATAATTACTTGCAGCTTCCTACCTTACATTTAGATAACAATACATGCTCAGTCTATTTATCGGTCTATTTATAGGTCACCTATGTAGTCGAGATAATGTAATATAGCTATAACCTATGGCAGGCTAACTAGCCTTATCTCTGAAGTCGATTATTTACTACATGCGAATGAGTCAATTGATAATCAGCTAAATGGAGAAAAACTCCTATTCGTACCCCTAACGTAAATGCATCTACCGTTTAGCTTGACATGATTTAATAATAAGCAAACTGAAAGAAATCTAAAGATAAGATTTTCGAAGAATTTACTTCAACAGTTTTCAAATTGATTTCTGCTCTATTTATAGTTCAATTCAAAAAGTACCTGTCATTCGAAATTTGAATTTATCGTCTGCCAAAACGGCTAAAAATAATTGAAGCGTTATCGCCCCCTTCGTTTTGCCAAATTATTCGTCGACAAGAACTAATTTGCTATATTGTTTCTTAGTTGCATTTTACAAAAATAATGATGATAAATAAATTTAAATTGTTTTTAATCACTAAATAATAATTCGATATTAATTCTGACTAATCATCCAACCTTCTCTACTTTTAGCAGCATTATGCTTTGGATTATGCTACAGTAGTGAATCACAAGCAATTACCTAGATTGCAGAACGGTTTTGAAACATTCAGAAACAAATTTTGAAGTAAAACAATTTTTTCTTTATTTTCCAATACAACTCGCTTTTTTAGGCGCAAACGTTTAAAATGGAAACAAGTTAATAGTTAGTATTTGTTTACAATCTACTATTACAAATAGGAAACAACTTCCTCTTTAGTATTTGTGTTTTCAAGCAAATAAAGATGCTTAGTAAAGTTTTGCACAACACTTACAAATTGTGATTCTATCAAAGTGTTGTTTTTTTGTTCAAAACAATGTAAAATATATATTTACCCATGGAATTATTGCAAATATAAAATATATGACATACAACTTTAGAATTTACTTTAAACTCAATATAGTATATGTAACAATAAATTTATGAAACTCAATATAGTATATGTAACAATAAATTTATGGATTTCAATTACAGCACAGTCATACTTTTAACTTTGACATCTATAATGACAATAAATTCGTTTTCTACTGGTATGGTACCCAGTGGCCCTGCAAGCTAGAAACAGTTGTCCTCCTAAAATTGAAATAGCAGAAAAAATTTCCGTACATTTATAATTTAAACTGTAAAAGTACTCGTAGATATTTTGTACCTCGCCCCCACCCACACACCTAACGAAAATTCCTACCGTCCAACTAATGGTACCATATCATAATCGGCACTTGCGAGTGAAAGGCTGAATGAGGTGAAAAACACTTTTCCCATAGATTACTATTATTTATAACAAGCTACTTTAAGGAACTAATGCAAAAAAGTAGAAATTATTAATATCTCTTTGATTACTAGAAATGTAGATTTTGTAAGAATTCCATTCAAATATGATGATGTTATTCATAATAAACAAAATTATATTTCGACAATCAATTGTTTAAAGTACGTTAAAAACTATATATATTGTTATGCTTAGCTTAAATGTTTTTCTAAACTTCTTACTCTGATATCCAGCTTTTCTAAAAATTTGCTTCAGTTTATTAAATGTAAAATCATAAAATCTTTTGCTAAATTATTGAAATTGCGATTTACTCTTTGCCTAGTTCAAAGCAAATGTAATGGTGAGAAATTTATCAAATTTTTGTAAGTTTGGAAAATATTTCACACAAATGCTCTGCTTGTACGAGTAATTATTGCATTGGACTGAAGTTAACCTGCATAAGTTTAGTTAAAAAATTTGTGGTTACTAAAATTCAAGAGAATAGACTAGCTAAAATTATAGAATTAATAATAAAATATTGGAATTAATATCACTCCTATTAAATGTAAATAATATCATCAGTGATTTTTTGCAACAAAAAATTTGTTAGTTCTTTCAAAAAATGAAATTAGACTCAAAATCTACCAGTCATTAAATAATATATTTGCTTCAAATAACTGAAATCAGTCAAGCTTCAGGGTAAGAGTAAATTAACAAGTAATATATTTCCTTAAAATATTTATTACAGCTGAAATATACATATTTGTATGATTCACTATAATAAGGGAGATTAAAAAATTTATTAAATTACATAGTATTAGTAATGAATTCATACTGTTATGTACATGATTCAAATGTTCAATGCAAAATATTGTCGCCACAATCATTTGTAGAATGAGATTTACTTTATATTTGATTAATTTTAACTTCTAATATGTCATGTAAAATACAAACGAACGGTAATTCATAATGTTTAAATGTAACAACTAATTTAGGTCAAACATTTGAAAAATCCTTTGAAAGCATAGACGCAATATTTTGACTTAGGAACCCCATTAGTGTGACATAATCCATAGAATAACCATGTGTGGTCAACGTGAGAAGAAAGATGGACGTAATTAAAACTAAAATGTAGTAATGATTAAATTGTAAACACATGGTTATGATTGATTATTTGATTTGTAAATTGTTTTATGCAGTTTTATATTTAAAATTAACTCGACAGTATTTGGCAAAAACAAAGATGACCAAACAGCGTACTCTAATTAACGCTGACATTGCGTAATTAAAAGCAGAACAAAACGCGAGGGAAAATTGTAAACAAGCTTCAATCAAACAGGTACTAGTCGAGTATTTGATTATTTACTAAAATGTGCTATAAATATGCAACAAATGTTAAAATGGTTGATGAACAAATTTAGTTTGGATTTACTTCTTCTCTTGTAAGGTTATTTAATAGTTATGGAAAGCTAAACGTTGAAGCACTAGAGGCAATTGTATGGTGGTCCCCATATACATTTAAAGGAATGCTGGAGCAGCCTCACAATCAGCTATTCAACAGCGGTGAGGGTTGTAGCTGTAGTTTCCTCGATGTGCTTTTAGGTTATGAATAGGGATAGGGATTTTTCTCCGTTGTAGCTTTCCTATTACTTGTTGCTTGTTAGTTATTATGATTATATTTATATTGCTCTACATGTTTATTATTTCATTATTGAATCCAATTTGCTCATTGTTTTATCTCATAGTTATTAATTCAGTATTGAATTCAAATACCTAATTATTTTATATTATAGTTGACCCTTGGCCAACTTATGCATTTACTTTCTTGCAGGCTGCATTAATTGTTTACATGTACAAAGGGCTAGCATGTATTACTATATCTGTAGGGCTATTATATGTAAGGCTCAATAACAAGCTAAAGCATTGCAGTTGTGGTATTTCCTTATCTGTACATAATCATAATAACAAAAACAATCAATGCAATAAATTGATAAGTAGTCACACACCCACAATCACTGAGTTTCCCATTCACACACTAATCCCGTTAATGGTTTCCACTGCAGAGTTCAAGTAAAAGCTGGAGCTTTTGCTGCTAAAGATGTCTCTGGAATCACATGACACGCTTTGGGTTTCGACCCTGTCTTCCATCCACCACTATTGATCTAAATAAGTTGTTGTTAGTTAAGCATTCAGGAAAGCTAATGTTTATTAATTTAAGTTAATTAGCCAAACACTCAACTAACAGGGAAAGAATTAGGAACTTGTCAAACTTAATTGTCGTATACACTGCGAAAAGTAATAAGTTACTCTTGATTAAGTGTGGAATTTGGATTGGCAAGATTCTACATGGCGACCATGAAAGGCACCTGAAAAGCGTGCATGAAAGAGAAGATGCAAATTTAAAGAAAATGCTATAGTGAAAATATGATTGGTGTGAAAAATGGTTAAGTTAGAAGAAAGAAGATTGATCTAAAAATGTAACAAGTTGTTTCTTATCGAACTATAAAGAAAAGACAAGTGAATATAACCTTTTAGCACAGAAAAATGTTAGAAGGGCATCAGTAAATGATTACTTCTAGTTAATAATGAAGATGGTGAATTCACGTAAAAACAAAGGACTAAACTCAAGACTCAAAAAACACCCCAAAACCAAAAAACCCCAGAAAATGCAAATATGTCCTCTGAGAGTGAGACGTCCCCAATAGAAATAGTGCTACAACCAGCACAAGAAAATGCAGAGTTTTTGATAGTGAAACTTACTAAAATAATAGAAAACAACAACAATGAAAGAAGAGAGTTGACAATACAAATAGAAAACTTAACTCAATGGATGTTCGAAATAGAAATGGAGAATATTGAGAAAGATAAACGTATCGAAGAAATTATACAAGATACAAGTATAAGGTTGACAGAACAAAGAAATATGTTTCAAAAGCAAATTGAAAAGTTAATTGAAGCAAACAAAGAGATTAAAGCACAGAGCGAAAAGTTACAACAACTTATGACCCAGATGCACAAAGAAAATGTAAGCCTTAGAGAAGAAAATATCTCAAAGCAACTTGAGATTAAAAACTTAAAGGATGAAATTCGGTTGATATCATTAACTAATGAAGAAAATCGGGATAAAGAAAAAGGAAACTATGATAATGGAAAAACCAGAAAAATTAAACAAAACTATACCAGTAAGAGAAATGCAGAGTGAAATGTACAAACAATGCGAAACAGAAGATGATTTTGTGGAGAAATTGGTGATTAATATAACTAAACAAGTAAAAGAAAATTGCAAAAAATCTGGAGAGACAAAACCTATATATGAAGAAACGATATTGCCAGAAGAGGAAGATATAGATATGCCAGCATGTAAAGCTATACTCCCGAAATTTACAGGAAGGGTGGATAGCTATTCACTGACATTTAATGAATGGATCCAAATGATTGAGATGAGCATGAAGGAAAGAAAAGTGATACAAAAGCATATATTTGGGGGAGGGTTGCAGCTTATCAACATTACTTGGTGTTGGATTTAGAAACTAAAACAAACTATAAGAAGCTAATAGGAGAATATCAACGGTATTATGATGACGAAAGCTTTAAAAGTCAATTTTGTATGCTATTAAATAGTACAAAAATGAACAAAAGAGAGGACTTACAAAATTACATGTCGCAAGTGGAGAGACTGTTAAAGTTAAGTTCTAGAGAGCGAACATATTCACAATATGATTTGTTTTCCCATATTTGTAAGGGACTTCCGGAACCAATTAGACAACAGTTTGAAATAAAATGTGATGCGGACGATTTGTTAGAAAGGATGATAAGAAAAGGATTAGGGATACAAGTCACAATGGAGAATAATGCTTGAATAAATGAAAAGTCGACAACAATAAAGGCAACAATATTGCCTATAATAAATGGAACTAGTAAAATAAGAAAAGAGGAAGTTGGGAAACCAAAAGACGAAATTATAAGAATAAAGTTAAAAGATGGAATGATAAAATGAATAAACATAAAAGATTTGAAATGCCAAAAGTGCGGAAAGAAAGGTCATACAAAGACATACTGTAAACGACAAATCAATTTTATTGAGGAGGAAGAAGCGTATTTTGGTGATGAAGATTTGTTAGAGAACGAAGAAGAACCTGAACAAATTGAAGAAACAGAAAGTGATACTTTAAACTAGAAGGAGCGCCGTCTCTGGTGAACCATGCACCCATTCTAATTTTAACAGACCTAATCAAAACAAATACAATTACAGTTGTAATTAATGGTGTAATGGTCAAAGCAACCATAGATACGGGAGCAGTAATATCAATAATCACCGACAAATGTGCTTCAAAAATAGGATTCGAAAGGAAAAATTTACAAAGTGAAAAGAGCAGGGAAATTATATTGATGTAAAAGGTAAATTACTAGAGATACCAATATGAATAGCTAATACGACATTTTCACAGACGTTTATGGTCATTGATACAGAAAAAAATTGACTACCTTATGAAGTCATATTAGGCAATGATTTCTTAAAGGACAACAAGTGTATTATCGACTATACAAACAAAACAATATCAGTGCAGGAGGAAGTAATTACAACCCATGAAGAAGAAGAAAAAGACACAGAAGTAATAAAATTTCAATTAAGTGAGGATTTAAGGATTTTTTTAAGGCAATGGTACTATACCAATATTGAATGCGACAAACCATGTGGTCAATATAAAAAAGGATACTCTGAAAATTAAAGGGAAGAGTCAAAACAGAAAAAATGACAGTGAATAAAACAATTAACATAGTAGAGGAGGATAAAGAATATCCAATACCAGAAATCAATGAAATGGATTATTAGCATCTTAGTAATGAAGAAAGAGAAGAATTGATAAGAATCCTACAGAAACATGCTAAAATATTCAATTTTGGCGAAATAAGCATTGGGAAAGCGATAGGAGAGACACACAAGATTATAACAACTATGGAAGAACCAATAAGACTGCCATGTAGAAGAGTTCCGGAAAATTTAAAAGAAAATTATATCATGATCTTGAATGAATTGATAGATAATAAGATAATAAGACCTAGCAAAAGCCTGTATGCTGCGCCGATTGTCTTTGTGAAACAAGGAAATAAGTACAGGTTGTGCATAGATTTTCATTAATTAAATAATATCATGAAGAAAGATGCATATCCACTTCCAAGGATAGAGGATATAATATATGAGGCCAGTAAAAACAAATACTATACCTGTATAGATTTATGTAAGGCATACTGGCAGGTGCCAATGGAGCCTAAAGACATCGAAAAAGCAGCATTTATAATGCTGTATGGTTTATTTGAATGGATGTACATGGCTTTTGGATTATGTAATGCCCCAGCTACCTTTCAAAGATATGTAACAAAAGTGCTTAAGCAGAATAACAAAAACATCGAAAAGGGAATAAGTGCATACATAGATGACCTTCTAATAGCAAGTGATACGATTGAGGAGCATTTAGATACATTGGACAGAACATTGAAAATTCTCTATAATGCAGGTTTACGTGTGAATGGGAAGAAATGCGAGATTCTAAAGACACAGGTAGTATTTTTGGGAAGACAAATCCAAAAAGGTGAAATAAAAATGAGGAACAATGCAAAAGACATGATACCAAACACTAGTAGTCCAAAAATGAAAAAAGATCTACAAAGGATAATGGGGTTTATAAATTACTACGGATCTTTTATAGCAAATGTAGCCCATAAAAAAAACAAAATGACGGCATTACTGAAGAAGAATAAAATTTTTGAGTGGACATCTAAAGAACAGGAGCAGTTGGATAACATAAAGAATGAATTAAGTAAAATGCCATCGTTGAATACACCAGATTATGATAAGCAATTTATTTTGGATTGCTATAGGTGCATGTTTGGGACAGATAAAAGATGGAAAAGAGGTACCTATACAGTTTTTTAGTAGAAAACTTAAACAGAGTGAAGATAATTATGGATCGACAAAACTGGAAATGTTGTCATTAGTGGAAAGTATTAAAAAATTTCGGTAATTTTTGATAGGACAAAGCTTTAAAGTAAGAACCAATAATAGTGGACTAGCATGGTTAAAAAAGTTTTTGGGCAATAAATCGTCAATAGTGTCAAGATGGATTGAATATCTTTATGAATTTAAGTTCACAATAGAGCACCAAAAAGGAACACTACACAAAAATGCAGATTTTTGGACGGCATTACCAGAATATCAAAGAGATATTGAGAAAGTAGATGGCAAAAAGAAACAATCTCAATTCTTACCACATAATGAGTATAGAGAATTACCTGAAATTAATGCAGACAAAAAAGGGAATACAATAATGCCCATAACAATGAAAGAGGAGATAACTGAAAATGATATAATTGAAAAACAAAAAACAGATATCATTCTCAGAGAGATAAGAGAAAAAGTGTGTAATGAGAAAGGGATACTGGGAAAAGAAGCTAATAGTTATTTTCAAAGATACAGATGGAAGGTGAATAATAATGGACTTCTATATGTTGAAGGAAAAACATTAAGAATAGCAATTCCCAAGTACTACAAAAGGGAATTGGTGAGAAAAGTACCTGAAAACGGACATATTGGAATAATTCAAACAGAAAAAACGTTTAATGCACGATTTATAACAATGAGCATTAGAAAAACAGGGGAGGACATCATTAATAAGTGTACAACATGTCTAATAAATAACAAAAGCCATTTCCCAGTACAGACGGCACCACTTGAAAAAATAATTGCGACCACACCAAATGAAATTGTGCATGTTGACTTGGAAAAATTATTGCAAGATGATGGAGGGTACCAATACATACTAGTATTAGTAGATAATTTTACAAAATATGCATGAATGATTCCCTTAGATTCTACAACAACAAAGATAGTGGCAGAAAAGATCATGAAAGAATGGATTCTGAAATTTGGACCAATGCAAACAATAGTATCTGATAGAGGAGTACAATTTGAAAGTAAATTATTCTAAGAAATGGTTAAATTGAAGGAAATTTTAACTGAGAAATCAACAGCGTATCACCCACAAGCAAACAGAGTTGTTGAAAGATTGAATAGAACTATGATTAAATTGATAAGAATATTAACGTCAAGAGTTGGAGGCAGAGATTGGAGAGAAGTGATAGAAATGGTGGAATACTTCTATAACACTTCAGTACATTTGACAATGGGGATGACCCCATATAAAGCCATGTATGGAATAGAAGCAGTAACACCACTATCAATGCAATAGCATACATACTCCGAAAAACCAGATAATGAGTATATAAGGAAGATCAAAGACCAAATTACCGGAATTCATGAAGCAATGTGTCATAACACGAAAAAATCTGCAATAAGACAAGAAAGAAATTTTAATAAAAAGATCTGTGGCAAACCACACAGGGAAGGGGATAAGGTTTATGCATACACTTTAATGAGAACACAAGACGTGAACCAAGTAAGGAAACTAAAAGCACAGTGGTCAGGTCCATTCACTATTACACAAACATTACCCAATAATAATTACAAACTTAATGATGGAAGAGTATTACATTTTCAAAATTTAAAACAAGCAATGGTAAATATAGAGCAAGTAATGCTTTATAAAAATGCAGAATTTAAAATTGTACAGGTTGATGATGGCATATATGCCGAGATGGATGATTTGGACAGTGTCCATGAAGAGGAATTCCAAGAGGAAAATAGACCCAAAAAAGATGAACTGGAAGCCAAAAGAAGAGTAATGCCCCAGAGGGCAGTAAATAATAAAACGAGATATAACCTGGAAATATGGGATATTAGTTTAGTAACTGAATTTAGGGAAAATGAAAAGAGCAATGGAATGATCACAAATGAAAGCCAGAAGAGTACGCAGGAGAAGGACTCCACAATCTGATCGTCAATTAAAGGCATGATGATGGAGCACTCACCACCTAGTAATATGAGAAGACGAATTAGAAGATGAGCTCTGCAATCTGATTACCAATTAAAGGGTATGAGGATGGAGTAATTTAACACCAACTAATAAAAGATGGAGAATAAGAAGGAGGTCTCCTCAATCTGATTAATGATTAAAGGGTATGAGGATGGAGACAGTGACAGAAAGATCACCCTCAACCAAATGTCAATTAAAGGAAAGGCAGATAAAAGATTAAAGGGCGTGATGTTGGAAACACAAAAATATGCACACTCCCCTTCAACATCTAGTAGTACTTGATGCCAACTACAGGGCAAAGAGGAAACAGCATTGATTACCATGAAAGATTGGGAAACTCAACCAATAAGTGATGACTCTGACATGGATATTTCAGAATGTCCTTCAACAAGCTCGCTCCCAACATGGGGGGGAAGTTCAGGAATATTCTCATGTAGACAAACATTGACAACAACAAAATCATCTTGGTCAGAAGAAAGAGAAAGCTGAATGATTAAAGTAGGCAGAGAGCAAATACATCCATATTTTATCATGAACAGAAAGATGAGGTATAACTCATATGATAACTTGTCACCAGAAACAAAATGACTAATCAGAGAGAGCACATCTACAAAAGAAAATGAGAGTCTAGCAATTTCCAAAGTGATTGATAAAAAGAATCAGCCTATATGTAATGCAATAATTGCATACACAACAGAGATGAAAGAAGAATTTAATAGGCCATACTTCAAGAGCAGTGTGTATGTAACATTTGATGAACAATTCACCATGAAAGATGTACAAAAACTCACCAGAAATAGAGAGAAGATATTAAGAGAATGTGAACTGGTGAACTTAGACAAGAAGCATCTAACAGTAATATACTTTGTCAAAAACAGTGAAATCAGCTCGAAAAAATTGCAGACAAATATAGAGGAAACATTGAAGATAGCCAAGAGACACAAAACAAGAGTAATAATCATAGTGTCCCAAAACCAAGAAGAAATTCCGGAATTTATCAGAGAGACGGAGATAAAGTTAGAAAATCTATTCACGTTGAACAGTGGAAAATTAAAGATATCTGACCTAATTAAGATTGATCTCCAAATTAACAAAATGGTGCCAGCACAGAGAATAATGGTCAAACTGAAAATCGCGATTGATATGTATTACCAAACTAGAACAATGGAACTATTGGAAATGAATAATAATTTAGAAAAGACAGGAAATATATTTCTGAAATGCAGTCTAAATCAAACACCTGAACACTTACAGAAGATAGCACAAGTGTGGTCAGAAAAAGCCAATTCAGGAGGAATGGCTGTTGATTGACATAAAATCACTGATGAAAAAATATCATAAGTCAGTAGAGGCTGTGTTACACAAGATTAAAAGAGCACACGAAATGGAAGCAAAGAGAAACTTTAAAACGTGGTTGTTTGAAGAAATTAATGCACCTGATATTAGAGTGAGAACAGTGATATGGCTTTTGGTGATAGCATTAACAAGCAATGAAAAATTGGTATTACCAATAATGAAAAAGGAATCCAATCCTCAACCCAGAAATAAGAAATACAAAATGGCTATTGCACCCATCCCAAAGAATATAAAGCAATGGACGTTACAAAATGTTGAAATGTTGCCTCTATCACCGACAAAGAAGGTTCAGCAAAGATTTGAAAAGCATTTACCAGATTACTAATGCAGCAACATACACTGGGGAGACTGAGTATGATAGAACTAGCCAATAAGACCTAAAAATGATGAACCCACAGTTGAAAGAAGAGTGATGCCCCAGAGGGCAGTAAAAAACAAAACAAAATATAACCCCGAAATATGGGATATTAGTTTAGTAACTGAATTTAGGGAAAATGAAGAGAACTGATACAACATGTAGATCACCAATCAAAGCCAGAAGAGTGCGCAGGAAAACTCCACAATCTGATTGTCAATTGAAGCGCGTGAGGATGGAGGAAAAATTGAATAGCAGTACGAGAAAAACTAGGTCTCCACAATCTGATTGTCAATTAAAGGACATGATGATGGAGCATTTAACACCTAGCAACAAAAGACGACGAATTAGAATACGAGTTCTGCAATCCAATTACCAATTAAAAGGTATGAGGATGGAGAATCAAACACTGAGCAATAAATGATGAAGAGTGAGAAGGAAGTCTCCTCAATCTGATTACTGTAATATCCTCTACCAGGCATCATTACAGTTTATCCTTTTGTTACTATATAACCTTAGTCATAGTTGTGTGGGTAGGGATTTACTTTAACTAGACACTGCTTTAGCTTTTGTTTCTATTAACACAATGTAACTAGATTTAACCGTTCACTATTTAGGTGATGAAGCCATGCAGCAATTTCTCCAATGATCAATAATTGGCATCTGCCCAAAGCTGATCTCCACATTCAGTTTCACCAATTCTTTGATGTTCCACTTAGTTGAGTGTAACATCCTCCACCTAGCTTATTACGCTGTGTCTGATTACTGATAATGAGTGCTCGGTAAATCGCGGGTGAGGTGTTATCAAATTGTTGAACCATCAGACCATCCTCTATTATTAACTAGTTACGTTAATCAAATAATTGAGTATTAACTGTCACTGTTTAGGTGACAGAGCGGTATGATGTTTCCTCTTCAGTTCTTCCATGGGCCACTGCCCGAAGCCGATCTCCACAACACAGCTCCTCTTCTTTTACAATGATGGTTGAGTCCACGGCACCATCTCAGCTCAACTGGAATTAATTATGTGTACCTTACGTTAGCTTAGTGCGTGCACTCAAGTAAAGTTGTAACTGACTTAAACTCAATCTTTGTAGAGTGTTTGTTGTTTTGATTTAATAAAGCAACCGGGCGTTGACACTAACTGCATATACGTAATATTAAATATAGCCATTACCATAAAACTAT
>CABFPE010000767.1:34252-51962 GCA_900660155.1 Hofstenia miamia
ATATATATATAATTTTTTACTAAAATAGATTTATATTGAAAATACAAAGCCTATGAATACTTGTTTCTTCTAAAAATAATTAACCAAAAATTAAATATTTATAACTAGATAAAATTCAGTACCATTTAATGCCATTGATAATTAAATGCATGATCATAATTCTAACGCCCAGTACATTTGCCTTCGGATTTCATAGTTTGCTGATGATTTTCATTAATTCAGTACTCAACAATAGGCAATTATAATCTTAAAAGAAACATTGTGGTCTCGTATTAGCTACACACATTTATTGGATATCTAAATTGAAATTCATAGTATGCACTCTACAATGTGCACAATGGTAGATTGGTTTAAACAGTAGTTATCGAAATTAAATATCTTGTTACTAATAGCATTTTTACATCATGTCTCTGTATTATTATTATAATTCTCCACTACATTTTTTAAAAATTCTGAATTTATATCTAAAGACACTTTGAGCAGGTGAAGCTTCTTGGAGGATATTGACATGTTGATTGAATGCTTACGTGTATGTAAGCAGAAATAAGAATATGGATCATATAGGCGCCTAACAATACTTTGTCCAAAACCACGACCCAGGACACGTTTGACTCTTGTTGTTTCGTATTCCCTGCTCATACACTAGCAGATGCCATTATATTTTCAAAATGTTGTTGAGAGGCGCTTTGTTAAGTAAAATATAATCATAGGATGCGTTATGTTGAGTTCCATATATAATTCCATATAAATGATGTAATTTTTAGTAAATATGGTTTTGAGTTAGTTCAGTTGAATACATTCACATACACAGAGCACCTCTTATAAGTATGAATGTATTGTTGAGGTTGAAAGCCCATAGGCAACACTTAATTTTTTCTTTTATACAATCCATTGAGGGGTGAACTCAGATATTGGTTAGTAGGATATAACTTATAAATTTTTTTTCAAAAAACCATAAAAATTACAAAAATTCTTAGGTAGTTTAAGGTTAAACAAAATGAATGTCATTTATTTTGTAAAGTGACAACTTACATTTTCGTGGAATTTTCTATTTATTTATATTACAGAAGGCGCTGTAAACTGAAAAATGATATTTAATATTAACCATGTGACTAAATTAACAAACCTGTCAGCAACTAGAAGGTCATAATCAACTTCGAATTCATCTACTGTACGTTTTGTCAATTGATTGTACATTTTTTGAAGTATATTTCTTCGTTTTTTTTTTCGTTTCTCCATAGCTTGAATCATGCGGAGATCAGTATGCTGACGCTTTTTCATTGCTGCCCTAAATCAGAGACTTCCGTTACACCAATATAATACTCCCTTCACTGTACAGATTTACGCTAACTTTACATAAGGGTAAAAAGTCAAAAATTACAAGTTTACTGCAAAATTATTCAAAAAATAACAAAAATGGAAATCTTTTAACAGCTAGCTCCAAACATTGTTACCATATTCACGATGCGTACTAAAACTATTTTTTACTACAAAACACTGAATTATACTATTATGGAAGCACAATATATTAAAAAGAATTGATATGTTAAGAGGTTTAGTGCTAAAACTGTAGTCGAAAATAGGTAAGCACTAGATAAAAATTAAACTCGATGGGAATTACAGTTGTTCAAACATTGATAAGCAAAAAACAATTTTGATTTTTAGTGTTTGATGGTGATTGTGCAAAAAGAACAAATTTTGCTTGTAAATTTCAATTATAAAAACATTGTTGACTTAATTCATTCTTAGATTAGTTAAAGTCTCCACGAGTAAATAAGATGAAATGAACAGAAACTGATGAAATAACGATATTTAAACAATTGTAATTTTTTGGATTTAATTTTAAAACATGTTTTATACAATAATATTCTTTTTAATTTTTTTAAACATGCACAAAAAATTGATAGTCCACAAAGAAAGTCTTTTTGGTCCTATATTTCTGTTCTGTAATACATTTATTAATACTAAATATCACTAACCTGAGGGCGATAGACGTGTGAAAACTTCGAAATTGAAGAAATAAATTCATAGTCAACTAGACATTGCTAAATCAAAAGCAGTGCATTTGTTAAAAAATATTTTAAGAAGAAATTGAAAAGAATCTAATACAATAACATTTAAGCCTCTATACAAAAACGCAATGAATGCATAATGTGAAAGCTAGAATTGTTTCGTTTAGAATCATATACTTGTATATTATGGCCTGATAATATTATAGAGCCACTTTCAATTGTGGCATCAATATCCTTGTAATATTTTTTGTCTACTTCAAAACGGAAACTTTAAAAAAACGTGAGCTTAACGATTAAAAAGTTAGCTAGGAGAAAAAAACGCAACTCAACTTAAATATTTTAGAGAATGTTGGCTGCGTCCCAGCTTGAATAGTCAATTCGCCTGGTGACAACTTGGAAAAAATGAAACCGCTGGAAAATAAGTTTTTACCAAATTATAATTGCATATTGTAGCGACATATGTGAATGAAAGTATTTTTTAGTTAATCAGCAGAGGAACAACCCAATAAGGGCGTAGGCTAGAGGGGCATTTAGGGCGGCGGGCAGGAAAGACCCCCCCCGGCCACTTTCGGCTTTTAACATTGATATTTTGGGTTAAATAATAAAATATTTACGAAAAAATTTAAAAATTAAAAACTAATGTTCATTAACTACTAATTTTTCAAAATTTTGACAGTTTTTGAAGAAACTGCCATGAAATTGAACACTAAACAATCAAAATTGAAATGCCCTTATCAGAAAATTCTAGATACGCTCCCAGTGTAGAGATGACCAACTAGTAGGTTATGGTGTAGAGGATTGGAGAATGTTTTACTTAGGTGTTGTCAATTTCTTAGCTTTGTGGTTTTATAGTTTTGTTTGTCTTACGGCTCTAAAAAGACTTGTCAAGAGGATTTGTGAAAATGTAAAAAATATTAGCAAAACCATATAAAAGTAGATTTCATAGGTTTTAACAAAAATAACGATAGCTATGATAAAACACGCTGTTCAATAGAATGTAGAAAATAATGAGCTTTACATCTCATTAGAAAGGATTGGAAACGCATAACAAAAAACATGAAAAATTTAACTTTCATTTGCAAGAGTCCATAAAATTCGATGATGAATGTGTTAATGAACAAAAGCTAACTGAACTTGGACTAGAGATAATGGCAGTAATGAAATTTCAATGTGTAGTCCAGAGACTAAACTTTTTAAATTATTGATGAAAAAATCGTAATAAGATTGTCTTCTTTTTTGATATCGACTTAAAGATTACGTTCACTCATCATAATTAATGATAAATATAAGGAAGTTTATGTAAATGAATAAGATAAATAAATTGCAAAAAGGAAAGAGTGAATAAAAATTTATTTATAAACAACTACCTACAAATGTGTAACGAGATAGGTAAATTTAAATCTTGAACTTTTTAGCAGCTGGGTGATCATCGTCCTTTGAATCCACATGTTCATCTGGCTTATGACAAAGACGGCAATCTCTGCAATGATCCAAATTGGTTCGTTTGCACTCACCACAATCGTGACAGTGTTTATATTCGTGACCATCAGCAAGAGGGCACTTCTGGCAGTAATTGCAATGTTCAGTAGTATTCCAAACATACTTAGAGCATATTTTGCAATGTCTAGAAAAGCAAATTTATAAAAACATACAATCTAATTGACAAATGCTACACTTTCGCAGAATTCAAGTATCACAATTTTCATCATTTGAAGGCCTCTAGAATTTGAGATAACCTTATCATTTAGTGTGCAATAAGTGTTTATAGAAACCATGACAAATTGTAAAAAAAAGCTTGAGTTATTCAGGGTTAAAATATAACAGTTTTCATTCTAGTGACCTTATTTAATTAAAAATTACATAATAAATAATTATACCTATAGTTTACGTCGGAAGCTAGAGATATTTCCGAAACAGGCACATTTGTGAACACTCTAACAGGAGACGGTCGACTACTTTCGACAGTTTTCTCATTAAACTTTTTGTGATTAATGTAACCAACACGGTAGTCCAAGCATTGCAAGTGATCAGATAGTTCAGGTGCCATGAAATAAGGACAGAAGAGGTAAACTAATGTGGAATGTTCATAAAGTTTATCGAAAAATGAATGCTGCACGCGGCAATCACTCGATGATTTTATCCCAATGCGAGATGAAAGAATCTTCTGTAGACTCAAGAGCAGCAATGTGATTTTAGCCCCAAAAGGTGGATCTATGAACACATGCAAACGCTTAGAAGCTTTCTAAAATATTTGGCGTTACAAAAATTTGGTGACGGAATATTATTAAAGAGAAATCTGGGTTTAAACTTAGGAATCTACGAGAATTGAAATGTGAAAAGTTCGATTCAAATCCGTAAACTACGTAAATGAGACTCACCTAAAAAGTCTTAAAACTTTTACAAAAAACTACTGCAAAATGAGTTATAAGACGAAAAATAGATATTTCTAAGAATGAGGAAAGTCCAAATACAGAATTTTAAAAACCAATTAATATATTAGCTATTAAATATATTCAGGAGAGAGAAAATCACTGTAATCCAACAAAGTATGCTGGACAACAGATTCAGCAGACAAACAACGGAATAAATTATAGCGGGCTGTGAACACATTTGATAGTATATTTGGTCAATGTCCTAAGTATGCAGACAATTTTAGTAGTTAAAAAACTAGTTTTTGGTTCAATCCAACTAAATTGTTTTTCACAACCCTGTATTAAAAAGAAACCAACTAGATTTTTTATTTGTGTAAATTGATAGTGGTTACAGACTTACTTTTAACAATATGGTAAATTTGAAAAAACTAGAAATCAGTAAAAAAATATTTCATATATGAAAACTTAGGCTAAGTTGAAAGTCAAGCAATGTTGAATAAGAACAAGTTTAATACCACATGACATGAATGATTGCGGTTCGTTTAGCAGATATCAACCATTTTTTTATTTTACTGCATTATTAACCATCCAACACAACCAGGATGGTAGAATGTTTTCAACGATTCTACTGTTGTCATATCAGTTCAAAATGATAACAAAGTGTACATTGTGATACCGTGATTTTCTGGTCCCAAAGGGAATTTTCACTGCTAAAAAGAAATTTGGCGATGAAGTTTTAACATGATAAAAATGAGAAAATCAGCTACCAAAAGTTCTACGATTGTGCACTACGGATTCGCGGCTCACATCTTCAACCTGGTTGTTAAGGAATTACGTCCAACATTAATTCTGTGAAAAATTGTTCAAGTTGTCAAATTCTTCCGAATAACACATTTGTCAAACACCTGGTTGAAATCAAAGGTGAACTCAACAAAACCTCCGATGCCATGTAAGACCCGGTGTGGCAGTACTCTTAAAACATTCCAATGGTTTATATCAATATCGCAAAAGAGGAAACTGTTTATCTATGAAAATTACCCGTTTTCAGCCAAAGCATTAAAAGGTAATAGCAGAAATTGTGAATGATGTTGCTGTGTATCAAAATGTGGAAGATTCTATCAAAGCTTTAAAACATGTTTATACTGCATGGAAATTTATTCAATCGAATGCATGGCCAGTTGTCGGTGCTGTTTTAGCTTGGCGGGTATCGATCAGTAGGTGCTGAAGCTAGAAGTTGCTAAAAGACGATATAAACTCATTATAATGCTCATTGGAAAAAAGCTGGCAGCCCTGGAATGAATTAAAGATTACCGAGCAGACTTCCAAGCCGAGTTTCTGGTGTACAGTTAGACAAAGGACACAATACAAGGTATATATTTGTCATCCAAATGGTCTTGGCAACATCTCAGAGGAGCTTTAGTGCCTCCGTCAACTGATGTCAAGCTAGTGTTCAGTACAATGGGTTTCGTTGCAAACGATTATCGCAATAAACTTGGAAATAACAAAACTTAAAAATCAGCATTTTGTATGCGTTTGTTGTATAAATAGATTGTTTTGGTTATCCTTTTAATTTATTGATGTCATCTTTCCAAAACATACGCCTTTATACAATTAGGCTCGTTTAAACGTTTTTTTAAAAAAATGCCAATTTTTTTGCCAACCCTAAATATAACATTGCTTTTAGTTAATTGATGCAATAAAATTAAGTAAAGCACGAATAATCAGCATTAAATATTTGAGTAAATATATGCACTGTTACAGCTGTGTCTAATGGGGATGTGAAGTGTTATAAATAATAAAAATATTTTTGAGACAACTGCTGATTTTCCAGGAGTAGTTGCTGAACGTGATCCAGGATTTTGCTGGATGTAGCAATGATTATATATTTAAAAACAAGGAGTAAGAATCTCAGAAAAAAGCAACAAATGATTTTCATTGACAAAAAATTTCTTCATTATAAAATTGAAAACATTCAAAATATAATTTCATGACAATAGAATGTGAAAAATAAAGAAATGGTATCAGAATAAGGCAATATTCAATTCCAACACTACAAATAAATTTTTGTTCACTGAGAAAATTAAAGAAGTTTTCCTTTAGCAATAATTGGTATGAAAATGACATAGAAACCAAATAAATTAAAGAATATGATTCAAAACAAGAGCAGTACATAAACACTTTTACAAAGAAAAACGACAATTGTAAGCTGACAACCGATGCTAATTGTGTTTAATTCCAGAGTTTTATGTTAGCACTAAGAAGCAGTTACTCGACAGGGAAATGCTCCGTGATATTATCAACTGTGAATGCGTTTTAAAAAATAGATTAATCGATTTTTTTACAATAATCCAATTTTTGCAATACCTGAATGGAATGTATCAAATGTTCAATAATTTTGTTAACAAATGTAGATATTTAAAATAACATGAACAGGCAATGAATTGTCAGTATTAAAGTCATTTAGAGCAGTGTTTCCCAACATAGGATCCGTAGAGAGTTTTTGTAGGGTCCGCAACAGACGGTGAAATAATTTAATTTTAAGATAAAAATGAATAATATATAAATAATATAATCCAACAGTAATCGCTGCTTGTATTCATTTCGTGCACATTCTCCTTGTATACTTCCTTTAATTCATTAATAATCCTTTTCTGTTTTATCACTATAAACTGATGATATTAAAATTCAAGAAGAATTCATTGATCTACAAAATGATCGGAATGCAAAAACAATTTTTGATGAAAAATCCCACAGTGATTTTCTGATAAGCATGTTGCAATTCTATCCCAAAGAGTCCACATTAGCCTTGAAATTGTTAATACCATTTGCCACAACATTTGAATGTGAATCTGCTTTCTTTTCGTTAGTAGTTATCAAAACAAAAGCCAGAAACCGACTCAATGTTAAGGACAATATGCGTATTGCATTATCAAAGACTGTAACAGACATTGCAGCTCTTGTAAATAACAAACAATTGCAAACTTCTCATTAATCTTTTTGATGTAATATTAAGCAATTTTTCTAATTTATCTTTTATTGAAACATACATGTATTTTTACATGTATTTTCTTTATAAAAGGTTGGGAAACACTGATTTAGAGAAACATGACATTGAAAATGTCAGCATATATTGGATATTTTTAGGGTTACACTGAATAGCTAGTATAGATTTACAAATTCCCATAAACAATCTTATTGGATAAAAAGCAAATTTAATGTTTAAGTAGATTCATAAGGCTTACAAAAGCGCTTGCAAATTTGAAAAGACATACGAACGCTTTGGACGTTCTTTTAAATATTAGAAGAGTTTTAAAAACTAAACAACCTCACGAAATTCCAGAACATTGTGTTGAGAAGAAGTTCTAAGATGTTAAAATATAATCTAAAACATAACGTAAATGAAGCAATAGGGGTGCAACTAACCTTCAACCATTTCTCAAAATGAGCTTGATTGTTGTAAAAGAATGCATTACACATATTGTAACGTGCATATGTCTTAGGTTGATAAAAAGTGCCCAGTCGATAATCTATATCCAGAATGAATGCGTTGGGTGATGCAAGCTTGTCAAATAAAGTAGGGCATCCAATAAGAAGAAATGAATCTGAAGGTTAATTCGTTATTGAAGTTATTGCAAAGCACAAATTATTGATTCAAAATATATACATGTATATTCAAACCAATAAATCCGATCCTTTGAAAATCAAAAATATATCATGGTATAGGAATATGATTTTTGCAATACAACCCATGTTTCTATGCAACAATTGGTGTTCCGTACATTGTCTAAAAATCTGATCAGTTAATAACGAACTTAATGTGATATGCAGGAAACAATGTTCGGCACAAACCGAAATTTTTAACACTTTGATAAACAGAAATTTGACAAACATAACTTTTCTTCATAACATCCGACTCAAATGCAAATTACATTGAAATTTCTGAAACAAAATTCATCATTTCATCTTCAAACTTAAAGACTTCACTCTCACGAATAATTCCATATTTTTTACTGTTTGTATGAAATGACAAACTTGTCATTAAAAAAAACCATATGTTTCTATAGTTGGAGAATTATTAGGTGAACGCCATATTTTCACACAAAAGGCAGTAAAAGAATTTTTGCGAAGGTACAAAAAAGTAACTTTTGGGCCAAATATTTTTTGTAATGCTATAAAACGAGCAAATTCTGTTCACGAAGAAACCTTCAGATGTGTTTGTCCAAGATAAAACAGTATCTACAGTAGCTTGTGAGAAATAAAACTGTGACTCGCCCTTTGCATCAGAAAGGGGTGACATCCAACTTGTTGGACTTTTTAGTTGCTCATTTGAAATGTTGCTACATAGTTCAACTTCTCCTTCATGAGCACCTTCATGCTTATCAAAAACAAAATTTGAACACAGCATACAGTAAATTCGTTTTTCAATTGGGATCAACAAGGTAAGACTAATCTAAAATATACTCTTTAAACAACGATATAATGAAAATTTAGAGATTTTAACACTAAAAGGGGCCAAAAATCCCTTTAAACGTTTCGACGGCAAAATAATAGAGTACTTTCAATATTCTCAAGAATAATCTCAACAAAAAATAAATTGAAAAAAATGTATTCAGTGCTAAAAGAGATTTTTGCATGTTTGCCATCTTAATTTGCCTTACATACTGCTTCTTGAATTGCATTAAATTCATCTAGATAACCCAAGTATAATATATCTGAACCAAACTGAACTAGTTCAATCCAGAATTCCTAACGTCATCAATTTTATTATATACAGAAAAATAATTGATGACTTGCTGAGATGTACCAAGGTCTAAGAAGCGGTATGCATTCAAATTTCTTTGCATGTATCAGAATATTATATTATAGAATATTTCAACTATTAGAACATTTTATTGCGTAATAGTATAGCTTATTTTAATTGACTGACTGTAAAACAAAAGAATACGTAATTATCAACGTCTCAATTTTCAGTCTAAGCAATTGCAATGAATGTGTGCAAGCGAAAGAGAAGAGAATATATTTTGAACAAAAAATTTGAGGTGGTAACTTTCAGAAACAAATCCAACATGGATATCGCAAAGGAACATCTCTAAGTTTATTAAAGCAAAAGAAAAAATAAAGGCAATTTATTGCACAGGGTCACAATCATTGTCAGTTAAGAGAGTGAAAGACTTCAATTATTCTGAAATGGACAAGCCCCTATTGAATTGGTTTTCAGCAGTGCGTTTCAGTGGTGCAAATATTGATGGAGAAATTTTGTGGTTGCAAGCAGAGAGCATGTTGGTAGAATTTGAAACACAGGGTCACATTGATACAAATGGGATATCTCAATGGACTCAAAGTGTACCGTAAGCGGAGAAGGCCGATTCGTTGACCAATTCACTGTGAAAGAATGGCAAAACAATCAACTGTAGTGTATTCTGGTTCAATTGAGGCCAGAGAATATTTTGAACGGTGAAAATTAGTACTAGAAAAGATTTCATTTCAAAGGCGAAAAATGTGTTGGTGGCAAGAAATCGAAAGAAAGTCACCATTCTTGTAGGCGCATGACAGGTGCAACGACAGGTGAAAAACTACAATCGCCGATAATCGGCAAATATGCAAATCCAAGAATATTCAAAAACAAGAAGTTACCAGAAAGTGTGATGTACAAATAGAACAAAAAAGTATGGATGAAAAGTGAAACTTGAACAGACTAATTGACGCAATTTGATGTAAAAATGAAACCAAAGTGCCACAAATATGCTCTTGTAATTGATCATTGTCCGGCGTTTCAAGAATCAAATCGATTTCAGTTGAAGTTTTCCATTCGCCACAACATACTACACGCTCGACATATAGATGTCGGAGTTCTCAAAATCTTGAAATTGCATTACCGCAATCACTTTGTGCACCAAAACCTGTTTCTATTGAAAATAAAATTGATTTTATGTTTACCATATTTGGTGACATAAAAACCTTCAAAAGACTTGGAATAATGTAACGGAAAAAGAACTGATAAACAGATTTCCATAGTATATATACAAAAATATATCAGTTGCAACCTCAAGCATTTCACAATACATTGAATTATCACAATATTTCTATTCATCCAGAAATCAATACGCAATGTTTATCGAAATTAGTAACAAATCAAGTAATATCTTAGGCAAATAAAAGCTAAATCAGAATGAACAAACCTACCTTATTATTGGCCGATTTATTGCCAATATTTGAATATTGTCAACTATATGGCATCATAAGTATTTATCAAAAAACAAAATAGTTCGGAATCATTCCAATTTCAAAACAATGGTTCCAACCTCAAAATTATTTATATTTTTACAGAAATTGAATCGGATTCATCTTTTTACGAAATTTAGTCTTAAAAAATTACCAGACGATTTCATAATTTCCAAAAAGTCGATATTGCCCCAACCCAAATAATTACATATTATCCTGGGGAATTTACTTCTGCAAATATTTGAAATTATATATGATGTAGAATTATATTATATTTAACCACGAATTGAGAAATTAGCGAAACTTCGTTAATTAACTGTGTTAACCCTTTGGCTGCCCCGCCTGTCTATACTAGCAAAATATGCATACTGATAATGAAATCCAAAATCGGTTTCGTGAAAATTGGTGACAAAAATAACATCTGTAATAGAAGTAAAAAACTTTTGTCAAAGACTAACCATGGAAAGTAGACTAGACCAAAATATTTGTGTTAGATTTGAGTCTAATATGGCGTCCAAAGGGTTAAAGTAACTATTTAGCATGGATTATCAAAAAAACAAATATATAACGCACTGATAAAGTGTATAAATGTGTGTAATTGAACATGTTAGAAATGTATTGAAGAAATACCTCATAACTTCTTTCAAATTGTTTTTGATGAGCCAAATATCGAACTTGGCGTTCCCCGTCTTTTTGACGAATTTCACTTTCAGATGAAGCAAGTTGGAAAAAAGAACACATTCTCTTGTCGCGATAAGCCGCACAAGTATAGAATTTAGAAGGCTTGCCCTTTGGATCTTTCCGTTCAAATAAAACAGTGGGGCCATGATTGCAATATGGATTTTTGTGACTAATTGATATAACATTCATTGCGCTAAAAATGATTAAATGTTAAGAATACAAGATGAACTTTAAACAATTAAAACAATACACAACAATGTAACTGAATTCTGCAAATCTTAAAACATACATACTCCAATTACAATGATTACATAAATTATATTTAGTTGATATTCCTTGAAATGATATCCGCAAAAAGCTGTTAAGAGATGAATAAATTTAAACTTGAAAACTGATATTTAAATATTAAATTGTAGTTCCGGATGACTGCTTGCTGCGGTTCAGAGCAAGCATGATTGTCTTAATATTTGTGTTCTTTCATTTGCTTAAATTTGCTCCCAAGTTCTGCTGCTGACATTTTGCTTAATAAGTAAAGAAAATACTTTACTCTTTGCTGCAGCAATTGCAACAGGTAAATTCCATTAATATCTTAAGAAAAACAATTGACTTAAATCAGTAATAATAATATTGCATAAATAGTATAGAGATTACATAAATATTGTAATCACGCGTTTTCAGACTGTCCAAACAACAGTGCGGTAAACCTTAGTTTTCTAATATTTAAAGTATTAAACAGAGAATGAAGCGTCGTTATCTCCTGACAAGTAATTGGAAAGTAATATCATTCACAAACTGCTTTAATCTTGGGCTAGCAAATAAATCGGGAAACATTTGCCAACTCCTCCAATCTTACTGTTCCTGTCGCTGACCATTATACCATACGGACTGATGACAATATTACAAAACAACCGACTGCTACACGAAAAATTTTCTCCGAATCTGTTTTCAATGTCAATGTGTTGGACTACCATTCTAAAAAATTTCACCACAATTTATTAATTTAACAAATGTGTGAAGCTTTTCGAGCATCATAGATAACGAAGACTAAAACACGGACTTCGTTCCTCTGCTTCTACTATTCTCAAACTGTAAATATCTGGAATAAGGTGAAAACAATTGAAAGCAATAGCTATCGCTCAACACACATTACTACGTTAAAAGAACTGGCTGAGGCAAGATAGGCAAATTCAACTGCTTAAATCTTGCATCTCCTCGGGGTGGCATCTTAAAGGAACTTCGCTCATCACAAATTCACCTCAAGGACGAAACAATAACGAACAATCTTGAGATAGCAAACGTTTTCAACTATTACTTTATTCCCTTACATGTAAATTCCAAACTTATCTTGCCTGAGTTTTGAAAATCGAATCATTATGACTGAAAAACTCACAATGGTGGTCAAACAACAAATGCGCTACTAAAACAAAAGATGCTCACATATTTCTTTGATAAAAAATGTGGTGGAAAAATTGATGGATGGACCAAGAATTCCATTGATGGGTAAACTAAAACAGCTGAAATTATCCGGCAAACTCCGAAAACTAACCGACTTGCGGCCTTCTCAATCGAATCGGACTCGCTGGCCTAGTACGGAGGTCATGGTTGAACGTTCTGCCGGTCTTATGCCATTTTTGACAAACGATGACATCGCTAGTGATCCGGCATACATCGATTAATTTCCTACTTCACATGAGAATATTGAAATCAAGAAATTAAATGAAAAACTTGAGAAACTGAATACAGTAAATTTGATGTTACAGAAAGAATCAGTTGATATGTCAGATGTTACGGATCTTTTTCAAAATATTGTTCAGTTATCATCCCATTGCCGTCCTTATTCTAGCATTGTAAACAGTGTCGAGTTTGAAAATGATTTTGTGAAAAGAAAGTACACTTACGGCAGATGAACGAGAAGCAGTTATTGATTTGAAGTTGCCCCGTACCAGAAATGAAATCAGCAGCGAAGAAAGTGAAGGATTTGCGGCAACACAATTGAAGAAACGGAAGCTAGAAAAAATGTCAAACGGAGATAGCGAATATATGAACTGCAAATTTTTGCTGCCTACAGCAAATCTCTTTGACCGATTATTTAGTTCCGCAGAATTCACATATCATGACTTACGTAAGAAAATACTGCCAAAGAACTTGGAAATGCCACTATATTTGAGAGTTAATCTTAAATTTTGGGACGAAAAAATTATGGTGATTGTTTTAATTCATTCCAATAGATTCTTTTATCTTGAATGCGGATTTTTACGATATGAAGTAAAATTGCAATAATTGATTTTTGAGCAAAGCAATTAAAGCTAATTGATTTTTAGGACTGAGATTGCGCCATTTTATTTTTTAGAACCCCTGTAAAGTACTCCGTATAGATACTATTATCACAAATTTCTCTTCATGGAAAAGCTTTATAACTTCACTGCCCTCCCATACATACTCTAAAAACGTAGCACATATCGAAAACAAGTATTTCAGGAAACAACTATCAACTCACATCATATCATCTAAAAAAAGTTGAACTTTACAGTATTAAACCCATTTCTTAACGACTGTAATTGCAATTCTTTAACAGTAACGTTTCCATAGATTTCATTATAACTTGAATATAGAGAACATCACCAAAATTACAAGTTCAATATATAATTGCAAAATGATTAGTTTGGAATTATACAAAAAATAGAGCAACGAAAATAATTAGGGTTGTGACTGCAGCTCGATATTTACTATCAGCTCGATATTCAAATATAAGGCAAATTTAGAAAATTTAAATTGGATTTTTAAAAATTTATTAATTAAACATGAATACTTACGATAGTTCAAATGTTATGTTTTTCAAATTTTGCTTGTATTTGAATATCGAGCTGTAATCACAAACCCAAATAATTAAGTTCCTAATGTTGTGTTGTGTCTGTTTTTTATACAGTTTAATTAGTTTTCAGTTGTAATGTCCAAAAGTCGAAATTCCACTGATAACACTAATGGTAACTATCATGAATTGGGATGTTCAAGTGAAAATTGCCTCTGCTGTGTAAAAGTTTGGTTACCAGCTCGAATCCCTAAAGACTTTTTTGATAGAGAATTTCTTTGTGGTTTTTGTTCAGCGTCAAAGATATCTACTTTGTATCGCACTATTACCTCACTAGAAGATGAATTGAAGTCATTAAGGAAAGATAAACAGATAAGTATAAATGGTAATTCCCATATTAATTTTGATGTAGAACGGCTGGAGCAATACGGCAAGCGAGACAATGTGAGAATATCGGGAATATCAATGAAGAAAGATGAGAATATTTACAGAGTTGTTGTTGAAGCAGTGAGTAAGTGCACCCCATCAATGTTGACGATATATCTGTCTGTCATCGGCTTCCTGCTAAGAATGGTCGTTGTCCTACCATAATCGCTAAGTTTGTTCGAAGAGATACAAAACATCGGTTAATGAAAAATAAAAGAAGTTCGGAAAAAGGCGTGTTTTTCAACAATGACATTACTAGCTTACGTTTCAAGGTACTTTCTGGCCTTAGAAAATTGGACGATGTCAAGAGCATTTGGACCCACGAAGAAAAGAAATGTTTGATTGATTCTAAAGACAACAGAAGAAATTTCTCTCTGGAAGATATTCATAAATTGCATCCCCAGGTTTTTTAAATAGTTTACAGACAAACAGATAATTATAAAAGTTATCCATTTAATTCAAACGCGTTTAACGGTAACTCTAATAAACTAAATGTCACAAATAATAAGCAAATAGTGAGTAATACATTAAAATTCATTCACTTAAATGTAAGATCACTGAACAAGAATTTTCATTCTTTTGAAGCATTTATTGAAACCCATCCAAATATTACAGCTTTGTGCCTTACGGAAACTTGGATCAAGCAACATGATGATATTGGATTATATGACGTCGAAGGTTTCTACCCATTAATATCACAACCTAGAATAAATAAGAAAGGAGGTGGTGTTGGATTATATTTATCTAAATCTATTTCATATAAAGTAATGGAATCGAGGTTCATCACTGAGAGCATTCTCTGTAAGTGCACATTAAAAAATAATTTTAATTTCTATTTGGCTGTAATTTACAGTCCTCCAACAGATGATAAGAAGTATTTTATTCAATGTTTAGACAGGTTTTTAGAAGAACTTAATCGAACATCGATGCCAACAGTAATAATGGGAGATTTCAACATAGATACTTTAATATCTTCATCAATTACTTCTGTATATTTACAATGCATATCTGCGAATGATTTCCGTATTCTAATAAATGAAGTCACAAGATCAGAAAATAATCTAGAAGGTTCCTGTCTAGACCACATACTGACGAATATTAGTTCTGAAAAAATTGCTTCAGTTGGACTTCTGGATGACGTATTTACAGATCATATACCCATTTGGTTAGAATATAATATAACTTATAGTCAGCTCCAAAAATCTAAAATTTCATACTTTACATTTATGCATTCAGAACAAAAATGACTAAACTGCTTATTTTTGCGTATTCAAAAACTAAATGAACTAAATTTAAATGATTATACAAATGCTAACAATGCGTATTCTGATTTTATTATTACAGTAAAGGAAACAATTAGTAAATTTAAGTGTTCTAAAATTAAAAGTGGTCCTAAGAGTAACTTAGCAATCAATAATTTAATTAAAAACTTAATAACCAAACGAAATATTGCTTATAAAAAGTATAAAATGAATAATTGTAGAGAAAATCATATTAAGTTTTGTAATATCAGAAATAGGGTTGTTTCAAAAATACGAAATTCTAAGCGTAGTTATTATAGTAAAAAATTGAATTCTTTTTCAAAAGGTTGCAAAAAGTTCTACTCATTCTTAAATATGATTACAGGTAAGGAAAAAAAAGTTGAAATTATCAGCTGGGTTCAACCAGAAAATGAATCAGGGATGTAATGATTTCAATTTTTTTTTTGCAAGCATTGGTTCCTCTATGGCTGAAAATATTCCTCTTTGCGCGAAGTCTTTTGTTATTGATAATAATCTTGTGACTATGGCTTTATGCCCCATTTCTAAATCTGAACTGAAAAATATTGTTAATCAATTAAAATCTAAATCATCTGCAGATGTTGATGGTATATCCAGTAAAATTGTGAAGGCTATTTTCCCAGCAATTTTAAATCCTTTAACGGCAATACTAAATCTCTGTATTCAAACGTCTGTTTTTCCAGACAAAATGAAAATAGCAAAAATAATACCTGTTCATAAATCTGGGGACACAAATGATCCCTCAAATTACAGAGCAATCTCACTATTGCCAATTTTTAGTAAAATTTTTGAAAGATTAATATACAATAGAGTATTTAAGTTTATAAATAAGTACAATTTAATAAATCCAAATTAATTTGGGTTTCGACCTCACTAAACCACAATTTTAGCTTTAATGAAAGTAATTGAAAATATTAGACATTCCAAAGACAATAAATTATATTCTTCGTGCATATTCATTGATCTAATAAAAGCTTTTGATACAATAGATCATAAGTTGTTATTAAATAAAATATATAAATACGGCATTAGAGGACACATTTTTAACTCATTTGAAAATTATCTAGAAAACCGATATCAATGTGTTTCAAGACTTAACTGATTCAAAATTAAAAGAGATAACATGTGGTGTGCCACATTCAATTCTTGGACCACTACTCTTCTTAATATACATAAATGACCTTCTTAACTGCTTAGGTCTACCTGTTTGCTGACGATACAAATATCCAAGTAAGTTCAAATGACAGGGATATATTATTTAAGACTCTTCAAAATAACATAAATGGTCTACAAGATTGGCAGGGAATGTATCTTTTATTTGTAAAAAAGTCTCCAAACAATGTGACACTTTGTTCCCAAAAATATTTCACTACATTTTTTTAAAGTATACATACTGCCCATAATTTAAAATGGGATTTTAAACTCTATGGTGGTGCCTCATACAACACATTATTGCCTATTTTCAAAATTTAAAAAAAGATAATCAGGATCATAAATTGATAAATATTTATGAAATATACATTTTCGAACTCCTTAAGCACGTTATAAAGGTTAAAAGAAAAGAATATTTATAGAATTTTATAGCTTTAATAAAATAAATCATTCTTTTAACACGAGAGCCCGAGCGCCACATCAAATAGTTTTAATAAGATATAATACAATTATACAACATAATTCAATTGAAGTCAGAGGTATAAAACTATTAAATTTTTTATACTCAGCACAATTAATTAATGATAATATTATTACACTAACGAAAAACAAATGCAACAAACTAATAAAGGATATTAAGCTTACAGCAATAATTGGCAACAATAATTTAATTAATAGAATATTCCAGAAATAAATTCACTTAATTATAATAATTTGAAATAATAAATTCATTAATTTATATTGAGTCACTTACTA
>CABFPE010000767.1:53366-67693 GCA_900660155.1 Hofstenia miamia
CTCCCTTTCGTATTTTAGTAATTTAGCGAAAGGAAGATGAAACTTAGAACTATCCAGAAATATGATAAGGTAGTAAGCGCAAAAAATGAGTAGAATTTCCAAAAAAATAACATATGCAAAGCAAAAATGGAAAAATCGCTCCCTTTCGTATATTATTAGCATAATATATATTAACGAAAAACGACTAATATTCGTAAAAACAATAAAATTACTAGAAAATAAAATCAAATGCATAATGAATAAGTTATAGATGATTAAAATGGTTAATATTAAACATAACTGACACATAACTTGACACTCAAGTTAGCTAGTAAGGTAGTTGCCATTGCCAGTTCAGATTCAGATGAAATTATATATTGACATGCTCTCATTTCTAACATGTCGCATCTCCCTTTCGTATTATTGTTTACAAATTTACCTTTCGTATTTTAGACCCACCGTTTAAAGTGGCATGCGCTCAAACCATCAAAGTTACAATACATGCAAAACGTCCTTGAATATTTTGTCAATGATATTACACGAAAACAAATTACATCAAATAAGAAAATACTTACAATGGAATATACACTGAATGTAAGTTTACTTGAAAAAAGTATGATTAATAAATATGCATTGCATTTTGAATTTGCAAGCAAGTTAAAAGAAATAATAAAAAAGGGTAATTGTTAAGTCAGGAGTGATTTGCTATCTTTTGAAGTAGGGGGCTCAAAAATATATGACTATGGAAGTTATTCCATATTTTCACAAAATTATTCAAATACTATACTATATGATTAAGTATAGATGATGATGAGATTGTGATGTTAATAATAAAGTATTTCCTAGCCTGTAGTTAAGAGGAGGCTAAAAAAACCATGAATTCATCTTTCTTAAGAGATGCAATTTGATTGATTAATGCACACCATAAAAAATTTCTTAATTTCAAAACTAATATAATTCTATTAAAAAATTTTTTCTGCATTGTTTATACAAATCCACAAACTACTAATACCAGTGGCAGAACTTAAATAGTACATGAAAAATAATGAGGCTGTTCATAATTTATGTGATTTGTAGAATCTTGCAATATTTGACTCAAAATCAATTATATATATATATATATATATATATATATTGGTAATTCCTACTACAAGTTATTTCATTTCAAAGTCACTTGTGCCAGGGTGACTTTCTTGTCATAGTCACTAGTGCCAGATGTCATTGTTACTGTATGGTCTGAACTGTCATGGATAGCCTATATCCATACCTACAATATGAGATTTTAAAAAATTCAATTTTTTAATCTTAATTTTTTTTCCATTCTACCATGCCTTGTCAGTATTAATAATGGAATTATACAGCACCAGCATTAATATGTGAAAACTGTCTATAGCACCATTATTTCCAAATTAAATTCTGAATCTGAAGAAGATTTACACTACCAAGAGCACTGACTCACAGCTGTACAGGAACACAATACCACAAACAATAAATGGGATTGCAATCCAAGCAACAGTAGACACTGGTGCAGATACCTCTGCAAACCAAATCAGCATTACTAGAAATCACATTAATCTGCAAATCATTGTCTAATTAATGCATTGGCAAATATCTTGATACCAAAGGAATCATTGATAATTTAGAATTCACAATCACAAACAATAAATTTTGCCATGATACATTAATAGTTGACACTACCAACCACACTTTACTACACAAATGTATTCTCAGTAAATGCTTCTTAGAAAAATACCATTGTATTATAAACTTTCAGGACAAACCATTAACCATAGACCCTGAGAATAAAGGCATCACAAAACAGTTTCTGACAGTTGATAACCAAACAATTGCACTACATCCAGTTGATACCATTAAGATAGAACTATTCAGCTGGCATTTCATTACCTTGCAATTAAAACAACCCATCCACTCTAATATTGTTATTGATAACCAGCAATTCTCAAACTCTAAAAAAGTTGTCATATTGGCTTCTATTCTCAAATGTTGCAATAACCAAGTAACCACAGCTATGATTAATAAATCTTAAAACCATTACACCATCAAATATTAAAATACTTGCTTCTTTAATCATCACTGTAGTAAAATCAAAAATAAAACCAGTATTTTTGTTAGAAATGTCCACTCTCAACAATACAACCAATACTATTCCAACAATTAAGAGTGTAATGCATCCACATTTGTCTTAAAATGAAATTGTTCAATTAAATTCCACTCTAGAACAACATGTATCTGTGGTTAATTTTAACACAATCAGCATAACAAAAGCCATCAGAGAATAACACACAATCAAAACCATTCATAATAAACCAATAAGACAATGATTATGTCCTGTACCTAAGCACCTAAAGCAAGAATATTCTAAGATAATTACTGAGTTACTTAATAATGGTATTATTAAACCAGCAAATAATGCATATGCTTCACCAACAGTCTTCATAAAACAAAACAATAAATTATGTTTATGAATTGAGTTCAGATATCTAACTGACATAACAAATAAGGATGCTTATCTTTACCTTGCCTCAACAAAATCATGCACAATGAATGTTAACATTGTTATTTTTCCACATTTCATTTATTCAAAGCCTACTGGCAGATACTAATGCATAAAAATGGCATTGAGAAAACTGCTTTCATAACCCCCTATGGGTTGCATAAATGGTTGTATATGACCTTTGTCCTATGCAATGCTCCTGCAACTTTTCAAAATTATGTTACCAGAACACTGCAAAATGTTAACACTTTGGAAGAGGGCATCACTGCTTATATCAATGATATACTGTTTGCTTCAAAAACCATATCTGAACACATTAACAAATTACAAAAATCTCTCAATCTACTACAAAAATTCTGCAAACTTCTGTTATTATTTTGGGCCATTAAATCCAGCATGGTAAATTTAGCCTTAAGGATGATTGCTCTAAAATTATTGCAAAATGGATAGAGTATCTAACCAACTTTAACTTCACCATTGTACACCTGAAAGGAAAACAACACACAAATGCAGATCTCATGACTGCTCTCCCACAATACCATTGTGACTATACCAAACAGGAATTGAAAAAAATTCCTTTTCCATTCATATCAAAATCATCTTATGGCAATCTACCTGTTGTTAAGATTGATAGACAAGCTCATCCTATTTTAGACATTCATTTAAACTAAGAAATATTGGAGCATAAAAGAATTAAACACCAATATAATGATATTGATCTAATACAAATCACTAGTAAAATAAAAAATCCAAATTTAACATTAAACAAAACATTAACAAAATATTTCAACTCTTACAAATGGGAACTCACTGAGAATGTTCTTCTCTCCATTGTTGAAAAACATGACGATCACATTGCCTTGCCTGAATACAATAAATGGGACACAACATGAAATTAACATGAAAGAGGCCATGTCAGAGTCATCTAGACAGAACTTACATTAAATACACAATTTATATATCTATTTTTTATGACATTATTGACAATTGTAAAACATGTTTCCTTACTAACACATCACACTTTCCACCACAATGTATGGAGCTACAAAAAATAACCTCATCTACTCTGAATGAAATTCTACATATCAACATAAAATAAGTCTCTAAGGACAACAAAGGTTACAAATACATACTTGTCATTTTTGACAATATGGACATATAATTCCCTTCAAGAATCAAACTGCAAGCACAAAAGCATACACAATTGGATATTACATTTCAGACCAATGTCCACCATTCTAACAGATCATGGCCCACAATTTGAAAATGTGCTTACTCAAGAATTGATACAACAATTAGACACTCATCATGAACATGCCACACCATACCACCAACAGAGCAATGGTGCAGTACAGCACTTAAGCAAAACTTTAATAAAATTAATTTGTATTGCAACAACATGCATTGGCAGTAAGCACTGGAGAACTCTTCTACCTCATATAGAGTATTTATACAATACCTCTGTACATGCCAAAACTGGCATAACACCTTTCAAAGGAACATACAGCTATGAAGCCTCCACACCACTAAGTATGTTGTATAAGAAATACAAATGTACAGCCATGAATGATTATGTTAAAAATCTATTTCAACAATTACAAGAAATTCACAAAAAGTTTGCATGTTCAATAAGAAAAGCACAGTATAACAAATTCTCAACTACAACTTTTTGGTGAACCCCTTAAATATTAGACAGAATTTATTCCTTCACTCTGAAACAAAACTCCAAAGGCAAAATTAGCTACTTACTGGTCAGGTGCAAATTTTAAAGAGCTCATAGCTCCTTCAATTTAGGAGGTACAGAGATTTGGTCTCTTTGACAAAGTTGTTCAGAAGAGTCAATAATAGGCTGCCCCACCCCTTTCTAGAATGATCAGAGCACTGCTAGTACACAAACTAGGAATTGCTTTCAAAATTACAAAGTGGCAAAAAATCTCAAAAAATCATGAGAAATATTGAGTTTTTCTTACTTGTATTGAGCCTGTGGTAAAGAAATATTCCGTTTTTTAATAATAGTAGGGCCAAATGTTAAATTTTTTGAGGATTCCAAATATTTAAGAATTTTTGCAGTGTGACACTTAGTTTTTGAGATACAGCCATTTGAAAATAGGGTACATCAATTGTAACAAAAATATAAAATGTCAACTTTCTAAATTTTTATTCAAATTGTTCAATTTTTTGTCTGCAAGGTTTTTTTAGAACAGGCTACCTGCACACAAATTTTCAGTAACATAGAATGACTTATCTCCCTAGAAACAAAAACTGTTATAAGTAATCAGCTTGACACTCCCCAGCATACAGTTAGTGCTTCCACAATGCCATTTCTAATAGATGCAGAGAAGTGACCAGCTATAAACCATCTTATTTATTATCCACACCTAATGTCTAAAGACATGAAAAGATCTTATTTTCATAGTACAGTGCATACATGTTTTGATAACAAGCTTCACCTTACCAACTTGCAAGACTTATTACCTACAAGGATAACTTACTTCTACAACAAGAAATCAATTTATCTCTAGAAAATATTCTTATTTACTTTCTAAAGAATGAAGAACTCATAGACTCTAAATGAATGGGAAAATTATCTCTTGCTTATCATCTTACTAAAATGTACAAAGTTCCTTTAGTAATTATTCTACACAATCTAGAAATTTATGAACTTGAAATAAGCCTGGACAACATTTACATTCTTAAACCACAAAATTTCAGTGTGCTCAGACTTTTTGTAATTCCACTGCTACTTTAATTCATACATATTTATTTTTACAGAGTGTGCCTGCTGCATCAACTAATGGTTGATAAATGTCTGGCCATCAATATACTCTTACAAGCTCAGTCATATGTGATAATTGTGGACAAGGAGGCCCCAACCTCAATCACCAACATTCATGTTTCTTTTGCTCACAGTCAATCAGTAAACACCCTTAATAAAGTAAAAATGATATGGAGCACAATAAAAGCAAATCATCCTACAGATAACTCTTTTCCTGCAATTTTGATCACATCTCCATCTCAATCCTATCACTACTCAGTTGAACAACTACTAACTAGTATTCTAAAATCTCTCAAAATACAAGATCACACAGAATTCCATCAAGCCTTCTTTCAAGAAGAATGAGTTCCCAATTGCAATCCCAAGTCTGCTCTTTGGCTAATTTTAATCTACCTCACAGAGGATAGCAATATAACACTAACTATCTCAATGAACAACTATCTCTCATGAACAACTATAAAAAGCATATCTCATGAGATCACCATTATTCCTATCTCCACCAAGCTCAAAAATTGGCTTTTGTTTGGAACATCATTACTAATGTCTTTCAATCATTTCTTTACACTTAAAGACAACTGCTAATTTAAATACTAGTAATACGAAATTATTACAATTGGCATTTTGATTTTTATGAAAGGGTGCTTTAGTATTTCTGATAATGGGGGATTTTCATTAAAATTTAAATTTAAATATTTTTAGTTTTTTAAGAATTTAAACTAAATTTAACAAAAAATAAAGCAACCCCCACAAATGAACTTGCCACAAAGAATATTTGCCACAAATATTTTTCGCCAAAGTGGAATTTTCACACCAGAGAAAACTCACCACAATAAGAAACTTGCCACCCTGAATTTTCACCACAGTTGAAACTGTTTATAGCATATTATACTTAAGATGGAACACCTTGCTAAATACAGGCAATTGAATTCATAAAGTGCTCATATAAACAAGAGCTGGAATTTAAATTGTGCTATCAAATAAGAAAGGTTAAGGAAATTCATTTGTTATGAATATTTAATTTGATCAGTTATAATTTTAAATTATTAAATTCATATTTGTTTGCTAGATGGCAGATTGATCTAGCAATGCCATTAATGGACCATTGTCAGGCACATTCATGGATATGAGACACAGATATAAAAAATATTTTTTGAAAATTGAAATCAAAGTTTAATGTAGTGCTTATGTTATATATAATAATAAAATAACTTCTCTGTAAAATTGTGGAATTTTAATATTTTTTTTATTGGTTATGATTGGCAAATGAATGGCAAATGAGTGGCCATTGTTGGCCAAGGGTACCAGCAGTGAGCCATTGTTGGGCCCAATAATGATTGTTTCCTGGGTGTCTACGAAAATAACTTGTGAAATCTTCAAAAAAACGTCCAAGAATTCAGTAATTTTGTATTGTGGCAAAAAAGCAATGACATAAAGGTGCGCACTAAAATCCTGAAAAGAGGATTTGATTTAGTAGAAACTTTATGATTAAGAGCTTGGCTGAAATGAAATAAACAGCCTTGTATTGATGTATTGGGAAGAACATTGGGCAATACAGTCAAAATACTATTTTCAAAATCAACCATAATTGTTGTTGGTGAAAATAATAGCTGCTCTTCTGCAGCCCATTCACCAATACTCTGAAACACAGTTTTATATACAGCCGCAGATTTTTCACAACAAAGAGTGTAAATGGCGGTAGTTAGTTTTCCTTCATAAAAATTTTACTGAAAATAGCTGATTAAAAATTCCTGGTACACACTTAAAAGTCCCATCAGCAGATATTACACAAGCGTGGCACAGTTTGCAAAGCATTAATATACTACAAAGTACAACCAACTGCTTATTGTTAATGATGACGTCCTTCACTAACATTGTTTTCTTTATATCACTAGGAATGACCCATTCCTCCACAGTAAAAGGCAAAAAGATTAATGTTAGCACAGCTTACTAAATGAGCAGATTGCTCAGGGCGCAAATTGCTCATATATTGTCTACTAACATCCCTGGCAGTATGGTTAGGGTTATCACAAATGCAGTTGCTCATATATTGATGAGCCTTTTTTGCTGATAAAATGTTGGGATCAGGAGGAGCACATGCATGGTTAATACCACCTAAAAGCTCCCATAAGAAAGAACTACTAAAATAAAAAAAGCATTGGAAATGCTGTACTCTAGCGCAACAATAAAAAAATGTTCTTTTAAAATTCAAATGTATTATTTATATAACATTTATATAGCGTATGCATTGATACAGAAAATTTAAACAAAACCTAAAAGGTAGTTAAAAGCTGAAGTGGTACAAAGAATGCTCCCTTTGCAACCAGGAAAGCAGCATTTCCAAGATATATCACCATTACTTTTTTTCCAGTGAATACGGTATTCATATGCATTAAATAACAACTTTTTTCCTCCAAGTTGTGTAGAGAAAATTTCAATTCCTGGATTTGCAGACATGATGCTAAAAGAGAATTTTAACAATTGATATGTTAGTGTGGCAAGTTTTCTTTGTGTCGAAATATTCTCTTTCGCGAAATGTTAAGTGTGATGAGTTTTCTCTGTGGCAAAATTGTTTGTGGTGAATATCTGTAAACCAAAGCAACCATTAAAAAATATTGGGAATCTTTAAAACCTGCCTTGGACTTTGATTACGTCAACAATCTATCATCCAATCAGATTGTCTGTATTTTTCTGAAATTTTTAATTGCTGCCTCAGACTTTTAAAGTTAATTTTTCACCTGCCTTGGACTTTCTAATGTAAAATATCTTGCTGCCTTGGACTTTTAAAGTTAATTTTTTACCTGCCTCAGACTTTCTAATGTAAAATTTCTTGCTGCCTCAGACTTTTAAAGTTAATTTTTCACCTGCCTCTGACTTTCTATTAAAAAATTTCTTGCTGTCTCATACTTTTAAAGTTAATTTTTTACCTGCCTCAGACTTTGTAATGTAAAATTTCTTGCTGCCTTGGACTTTTAAAGTTAATTTTTTACCTGCCTCAGATTTTGTAATGTAAAATTTCTTGCTGCCTCAGACTTTTAAAGTTAATTTTTCACCTACCTCAGACTTACTATTAAAGAATTTCTTGCTGCCTCTGACTTTTGAAGTTAATTTTTCACCTGCCTTGGACTTTCTATTAAAAAATTTCTTGCTGCCTCAGACTTTTAATGTTAATTTTCTACCTGCCTTGGACTTTATAATGTAAAATTTCTTCCTGCCTCAGACTTTTAAAGTTAATTAAGACTAAATCCTTTGGAATGGTTGGCATGAGCGTCATAAGCAAATAGAATTTAAGAGTGGTTAATTAACTAATACAGTCAGAATTATTTGGTCACTGCTCACATGCATTAGCAAATACACCCATTAACGCACACTATGAAATTAAGGCATATCACTTAATTTGTTCCAACGTAAAATGTTCCAAAATGTCCCTTTAATGTACATTTATAGACATTTCATATTAAAGCAAAATTAACCAATGTGGTAAATTAGATATTGAATGAAGATTCTGAGAATGGGATTAATTTAGCATTAAATTTCATGTTGATAATAAATTTGTTAGAGCTTTCATGAACCACTGTGTTATTGTTGTTTAGTAATCTATACTGTTTGTGGTAATAAACTTGAAATAGATCGTAACTTAAATAGCATCTACGTTAACTTCCATTATTGATAAATAGTCTTTAAGTAGTAGTTGCGGTTTTCATTGTATTGTCAATGTGAATTTAAGATTTATTTATTTACTTGAATATTCATAGTGTAAATAAAGGTGTGTTTACAGCTTATCAATGAAATATAATATTTCGCAATCGAGTGCTAAATTAGCACAAATTCAGCTGTAAACAGCTGTGAAAGATGATCAATTAATAAAACTAATGAAATCAAAAGAATGCGTAGTCAAGCTTATCAATTGTGCTAATACTGCTGTAAACCCTTGAAAGACGATCATATTTCCACAATTGAGATGAAAGACGTGATCAAACCACTTTTGATATTTCGTCTTTCATTCCTTTCATAATTAGTCATTATGCTAGTGTAAACATTGAATCAATTATATTCATTCAAAACTAGGCATGCAACAGGGAAGTATCACGACCCAATTGCTTGAAAAAGTTAAAGAATAAACATTTCTGTGGGATGTCGCTAATCCCAAATGTTTTGAATTATAAGATTTAATTGGGATTAGTCAGCTGTAAACGCTGTATTAATAACAAATATAAGTGTGATAAACAACTTCAATTGAGACGCTGTAAACAGCATATCAACAACAATGCATTCTTCTCAATTTAGAGGTATTATAATTCATTGATAAGCTGTAAACCCACCTTAACACAGCCATACTTATTTATGGAAATAGTAGGTCAAACTCCTACCGAATCTCTGTAAACATTAAATTATTCAGATGTTACAAACGCTTTAAATATATGTTTAGAGTTACTGTTTGTTTGCATTACATGTAAGATAAATTATTTAAATTTATATTAACAAATAAAGTGAAATTATGTTATAGACAACATTGGTTTACTAGTGAAATTTTCGTGTTTTTCAATATTTATCCAATAATTTTTAACCTAACAAATCTAGCTTATTCATAGTTGAGACTAAATATTTCGAATACCGCAAACTGTTGAATGATATTAATATTTGTTTTGGTTCTACATGCTATTTTATCAATAAACTGTCAATTAACATAAAATTTACCTTTTAATGTTGAAATACAATTAAGTCCGAGCACATGTCAATGAAAAACCATATAAGGTTCTTCAAGGATACACACTAGGATGGATGCATTTCCTGTCATCAGTTTGTAATCAATTACAATACACTGCAAGACATACTTTAAGTAGTAGTGTTCATTCATAAACAGAAAACTTGAATTAGATTCCATAATGAAACAATTAGAAGATAAACACTGAAATTAAAATGATTAACTATGAAATGTAGCTTTTCAGTGCATTATAAATTAAATTTCTTTCATTGCTTGTTATTTTCGATTGCTAACATTGTAAATCTAAATCAGCTAACTGAGAACTCGTTAAATTAGCAGTAGCAATTCTCAAATCGATTTTTCTCGACCTAAATTACAAAACCAATTTTCTCAGAAACGTCAATATCTAATTTATAACAGTTATTAATTTTGCATTATTATGAAATGTCCAAAAATTTACGTTAAAGGGACAAATTGAAACATTTTACNCTCAATTTAGAGGTATTATAATTCATTGATAAGCTGTAAACCCACCTTAACACAGCCATACTTATTTATGGAAATAGTAGGTCAAACTCCTACCGAATCTCTGTAAACATTAAATTATTCAGATGTTACAAACGCTTTAAATATATGTTTAGAGTTACTGTTTGTTTGCATTACATGTAAGATAAATTATTTAAATTTATATTAACAAATAAAGTGAAATTATGTTATAGACAACATTGGTTTACTAGTGAAATTTTCGTGTTTTTCAATATTTATCCAATAATTTTTAACCTAACAAATCTAGCTTATTCATAGTTGAGACTAAATATTTCGAATACCGCAAACTGTTGAATGATATTAATATTTGTTTTGGTTCTACATGCTATTTTATCAATAAACTGTCAATTAACATAAAATTTACCTTTTAATGTTGAAATACAATTAAGTCCGAGCACATGTCAATGAAAAACCATATAANAACATTATTGATTGGTTCACGAAGTGGAAATAGATCATTTCGATGCGTGCGCTAACGATCACTGCACCTCGAGTGAGAAATCAAATGTCTCACCACTCTCAATTAATCCCCACCAAGCAAACATCAATACAAATAGAGAAATGTTTGCAAATTCTACATGTACATACATTGGCTGTGGTAAGCTAAAACAAATGTTGGGAGTGAGCTTTATTCTAATTTATTAGACTATTTCAGTGGCTGAAGCAGTTATTAGCAGAAACCAGACAAAACCACACTGTCTCATGTGCACAACACGCAGCCCTGATTGAATGTGTTTATGAGCCTGCAAAGGTGCTCATCAATACTAGACAAAAGCTCTGGAATATGAGCAATAGCTTACGAATATTTACGGCCAACAAAAAACATAGTTTCTTAGTCCGCCTTAATAATGCATGCCAAATGGTTAGGTGGGTCGCAGAGATCGTATCAGAGTACCTTAGCTTTTGCAAACACTGCAAAATGTAAAAATATGAATATAATTTGGGCTGCCCTTCAATCTCATTTAAATATGCACTCTAAGCAACTTGCAATGCTAAGATCAACTTAGTACTCAGAAGGTTTGTCATTATTAAATCACCAATACAAAAATATGTTTATGGAACCATACCGCTGGCATACAATTAATTTGGTGTTAATTTAATTAATCTTGCTGCTATATAATTCAAAATTTTTGATCCAATTTAGTATCCAATTTCAGTAAAATTCAAAATTTATATTTAAATCTTAAATTTTGTTTGAAAAATTAATTGTTCTATCACGGATTTTAATACACTCTAAACAATTTTTTTAATGTCTTGCAACATAAATTTTGGGGTTGTTCTTTAATTTGTCATTATATGTGCTATTCTGCTTTTCATCACCTTAGCTGCAATTTTGAAGTAAATTTATCTTGTTTAAAACAACTTCACTCATAGTGACATTGCAAAGTGGTTATTTTTGAATTTTGACATAAAACATTAATACGGGAGGCAATACTATAAGAAACTCAACTATTTAAATCATAAATATAGTATGATTATAGTGTATGACAATTTTAGGAACTAGATTACTACAAAGCTTACAAATAAGTTGATTTGCATTCACTATATCATAAGTATGTGTCCATTTTTTTTATCTCAAAATAGTGTTGAAACACTTAAAATTTTCTATTTGGATAAAAAACAAATAATTTTTAAGTTTATGTATGTTTATTGTTAGAATACTTATTTAAATTCGGATCTGTTTTGGACTGAAAACTAAAATTTTTTAAAAGTTCTGATCGGATCGGATCCGGATCTTGAAGTTTCGGATCTGGAGCAGATAATACACATAAAACTGCATCAGTGAGAGATTAGAGTTAATAGTAACCATTGTGATTTGAGAATGGGAAATATAAGCAAATGTGAGTGAGAGTAAATTTATGACCAACAAATTACATAACTTCTGCGAAGGCAATAACAATTATTACCAGGTATTAGAGAAGCAATTAGAGGGAATAAAACTAATACAAGTGAACTTCCCAATAGAGGAACCAGTTTACGCTCCAATGCTGGGGTGAACCTGTCGTGGAAGTTAGTAAACTGAATCCCCCTCCTTACCTGAGAATTTAATGTGTCATATTCATCTCAGCAAAAAATGACAAAATTATTGATAGAGTTTTGAGTTAAAATGATTAAAACTAAAATTTTTTATCTGGAATCCACATACTGTTGCCTTATATAGTGTATATGCACAGTAATTACTAATAACTAAGCAAAAACAGAAATGTTTACAAACATTAAAGTTCAAATTAATGATTCACTAAGCATGACTAGCTAATTTACCAATGAAAATTGAGCAACTGAACAAATAGCAAATGGAGTTTGATTCAAGGTTGAGTCAAAGACAATGAAGCAATTTTAGTTTGATTTGAATGAATTTGACTGTGATGGCACAATATATATATATATANAGTTAAACACATCAACATATGTCTGGGGTTTTAGTATAACTACAATAAATGTTCAAATTGTTTCCCATTTTGTGAAATAGCAGCATCAGTGCGCAATTCAATATTTCTGACAGCACGAGCCAGTTCATCCTGAGTAATGTCATTCACAACCAGCACAATTTTCTCTTTTAACTCATTGAGGTTTGCAGGTTTGAAGCAGTGGAATACGCGAGCCTTTACTGTCCCCCACAGGTAATAATCACACGGGGTTAGGTCTGGTGACCTTGGAGGCCAGGGTATACCCTAACCTCGTCCAGTAACTCGATTTTGAGGAAAAACAGCAGTCAAAATCTCTCTAACGGAAAGGGCATAATGAGGCGGCGCACCGTCATGCTGGAAGATTGATGAGTTCAGTTTTCTAAAGCGACGCAACTCTGGAAAAACGTACTGCTGCAACATAGCGCCGTAGTTATATTGGTCAACTGTTGAATCAAAGAAAAATGGCTGAAGTTTCAAAGTTGCTGAAAATCCCATCCAGACGCATAACTTTTCTGGATGAAGGGATTTCTCCTGGAGTCCATGTGGGTTTTCGTAGGCCCAAATTGTACAGTTATGTCGATTGACAGTCCCATCTAGACTGAAATAGGCCTCATCAGACCATATGATGTCATTTAGTGAGGCAATGTTATCTTTGACCCAGTGTGCAAAAGCCAATCGTTTGGGATAATCGTTCTCATGTAAAGCCTGTGTTAGACTGATTCTGTATGGATGCATACCAATTTTACGTAAAATTCTCCAGACGCTTGTTGTAAGAATTCCGGTAGACAGTGAAACAGATGAGCAACTAGCATGGTCATGTGGATTTGCTTCCTGCAATTGCTGTAGACTTGCAGTTACACTGTCAGTTCGCTCTACAATCAGTTACTTTTGCCCTGTTGAGGGCTCATTGTGGAGAGTTTTCTTCTCCTCGAAATGCTTAATAACTCGTCGAATAGTTTCCAATGGGAAAGGATTATTATGTAAATAATGTGCTCGCATACAAGCAGTCAGAGAATCACCATTGCGTTAATAGAGTTGTACCAGCTCCAATTTACATTCGACGTCAAGAGGCATTATTNTACAATCAGTGACTTTCGCCCTGTTGAGGGCTCGTTGTGGAGAGTTTTCTTCTCCTCGAAATGCTTAATAACTCGTCGAATAGTTTCCAATGGGAAAGGATCATTATGTAAACAATGTGCCTTTTTATATGCTCGCATACAAGCAGTCAGAGAATCACCATTGCGGTAATAGAGTTGTACCAGCTCCAATTTACATTCGACGTCAAGAGGCATTATTATAATTGATTATTATACAGAGTCTAAAATAAATATGAAGAAATAAAATATAGTGCACAAAACCCCAATATACAGGGGTGGCCATAAGTCGCTTTACCTAGTTTTA
>CABFPE010000767.1:88696-104239 GCA_900660155.1 Hofstenia miamia
TTTCCATGTGCGATTTTTATCTGTGGGGATATTTGAAATCACGCGTTTATGCTGCGAAACCCCGTACACTTGGAGAATTGAAGACTGCGATACGTGAAAATATCCAGGAAATAGGTGAAGAAACTTTAGTGAAAGTGGAAACCAACTTTAGAAAGCGACTTCAAATTTGTGCTCGTGAAAATGGACAACATTTGTCTGACATAATTTTTCAATCTTAAATATTCCATAATAGCATAGTTTAATGAATGCTTTTATGTATGATAATAAAATTTTTCTTAAATATTTGCAGAGTTTTGTCTTCTTTAAAAATATCTGTTTCCTGTGACTCACCCTGTATAATTTGCCAAAGTGACAGATGATAGTTCTGCTAGTTTCCCACTAAGGGGAAGATATCTTGACTTTATCTTAACATTACCAACAATGGCATTAACATTGTTCGACCACTTCTTTGGATTTGTCATTTTCAACTTAACAACATTTGATTCAGAATAATGTATATGCTGTTTATGTATAGTTCTTGTGGTGAGATTACACCACTGTTTAAACTTGCCAATATCTCCTTTCTTTAAAGCTTTTTGACGTTCCTTGATCATTGTTCTAATCATTTCATTAAACCATTGTTTATAATTATGGTTGACGCCATACTTTTTAATGGAAAATGAAGTGTCAATATTTTTGGCCAGGTAATCAGCAAAACAAGACCATGAAGTGGCGAAATCAGATTTGGTGTCAATAATTTTTTTCCAAATCGTTTTAACTAGTGTTTCCCAAAAAGATACTTGTTCCCCAGTGATGTTTCTCATTTCCAACTATGCTTAACAATGTTTGGTTAATGGCTTTTAAAGTAGTTTCTTAAGGAGGCGTACAGATAAATGGTGGCATCCACCTAGATTTGTCAATGGCTTAGGCGTCATATAAAATTACTGACGGTTAGTAAAACTCTTATCAATGGTTTTGCGCTCATGAGTAGGCAATTTGACAAATTGCTTTAACTGATGGTCTCTATACCAAAACGAGGTGTCTAAATAATTAAAGTCACTATACACAATGATCACATCATTATGATACAATTGTTGGATGCGATTCAAATATTTTCTAATGAAATTTTTCATTTCATTTGCATGTTTTTTCTCCCAGAAGCGATGGTATACCACAACAATGGCATAACAACTAGTGGCTCTTGGTGATCTATGTGCAGTGAGACGGATCCAAATAGATTCAGTACCATTGGCTGATGTCTCGTCCGCCAAAATTCATTTATAAAATAATCCCTACATTTCTTTAATATATATCATCACTCCACCTCCGGATTTGTCTCCGGGTTTTTTTTCTCTGTCATTTCTTTGTTAGTGGTAACGGATAATACCAACTGAATTATTGGGTATATCATACAAAAGATGTGCTTCAGTTAACATAACTAAATCTGGTTTATTTCTACTGATGATATCATTAAGTTCATCAATTTTGTGCCTCATGGATTGAAAATTGTTTACAATTACATCAGGAATAAAATGATCAAAATCATATAAGATTCATTTAATGATGTGAAAATCATATATAATTTCTGTTTGCAGCTGATTTCATACTTTATCGCAATAATTTATTGCTGTCAATTTCGCACTTACATACCTATTCATTTTTCATTTTCATACATATAGAAAAGTCAAAATAACATGGTTTTGCATCCACACTAATATGGAAATCAGGAAGTGGCATTCAATAAAATCACAAGTGTAGCTTTTACTATTTGATATGCAGTAAATTATACAGGTGTATTATTCTACTATCTATGGGCAGTTTTTTGAACTAACAGTTAACGCCAATGAATTCAAATGTGAAACACAGTTTGATTAAGGACAAGTATTCGCTTACACAATATATTTAGGCAAGCTTAACTAAACACATGGGATTGAGGTGGGTCTCTTACCGCTGTTATTCAGTAAACAGTTTTCACTCGTCAATTCATATCTTACATTTACAGGTACAATGTGTGGGGTTGGTAGTTGCAGTGATGCACTTGAAGATTATTTTTGGGTTTTTATTTAATTATCGTTGCGTTTTTTATTGGAGTGAAGCTCATTTTCCAGCTGCAGAGACTAAAGGCCAAGAGTGTGCTGTATGTCAGCTTAATGCAGATCATACCCCCTAGTAACACGAACTTGTCTTTTGGACGTCCTTAAGTCAACATTTATAGCCGACCAAAAGACGTCAATATCTGTCCTCATAATGGACTCAAAAACGACATTATTTGCGAATAAATAAAGTATTATTCATGATTTTCCAAAACCCTTTTAAATTAAGTAATGTAAATTTATCTGATCACATTTACAACCTATGTTTGTTATTACTGAATTTCTTAATATTTAAACACAATCGAACATCTAGTAGTTTCACTTACAAATTATGCCACTAATATCATTTGTAAATAAGAATCGAATTGTTTTACTTTTGACACATCTAATTTCACTCTTGGAATCGTTGAACATTTTTTATTTCTTGCTATTTTTCTTAAAAATATTAACGTTTCTCAACAAAGTTTAATCATTTTTTTATAATGTCACATAATATTGAATAGAAAATGTATGATTGAATGAATTATTCCATTTTTTAAGATAAACATGCATTAATTTTAAACATAAATATTTTACACAGGTTGGAATGATTTATGCAAATATATATTTTGACTTCAACAATACCTTAAAATGTAAATATTAATAAAAAGTGAATAGGCGCATTGTGGTAAATCATGAATAATACTTTATTTATTTTCTGCCCATTATGAGGACAGATATTGACGTCTTTTGGACGGCTATAAATGTTAACATAAGGACGTCCAAAAGACAACTTCGTGTTACAAGGGCCTGCTTGGACCTATATAATACACTGTTATTAACGAATTCTAATCTCATTGCCTATTTTTCGATAGATTCATATTTTGATGCCAAGCATATATGGCCATTATTACAAAGTGATGAGGATTCTTTTGTAATACTGCCCTTAGTCACTTTGTTTGCTATGTCACTCCTATTTGATGTGGAAAGCTCTGCACTATATAAAAATCTCTTTTCTAAAGATTGGCATTATATAATTCTAGTAAAAATCTTATCAGAAGTACTCGAGTATATAGTTTACTATATTCCAATATATTATTGGCAGTTACAGTGGTTTTTCTATGCAGTAAGATATTGGTACAGCTTACATTGATTTTGATAAGCACAAAATCCTTAAATAACGAGACCATTATGCATTGGGTTAGATACAGATTGATCGTAGTAAGCTCCGTGTTTTTGTTATTTTCCTTGTTTTGGGAATTATGTTAAGTTTTAGACCCTCAACTATGGGCGACATTCAGCGAATATTATAAATAATATGGGACAAAAATGTCGCTCATAGATGCATGTTTTTGGTTATGTCATGATCTCTTAATTGGCATATTGATGATTTGCATAAAGGTATTTGATCACTCATTGCTCTTATATTTGTTTATTGTGAGAAAATTCTCATCCATATGAACAATGGATGTATTCTACATCTTTGTATCGAATAAGTAACTATGTAAAATTTAAAAATCTTTTTGTGTAAAATTTAATTGACAGTTCATTTTAGTAACTATCAATTAATTTATTAATTGATTGTTTTGGAGAAATTATTATTGTTCCAGCTATTTCTTAAATTTTATAACAATTTAGTGCTTGAAACCCGTGTATTTTGCATAGAATTTAAAGTCTCATGCGTTATGCAAAACTTTCCACTAATTAATCATGCTAGGCCAGACAAACAGCTTAACACAAAAATTGACTTCATATACTACGTTGCCTAAATAACACTGCACTTACAATGATAATTAAGGAATAAAATTTTACCACATAAACACATTTGACTAAGCTTTATTTACATCTCTGTCTAGCAGCCATTAATTTGCATCATTAATTCATTTAAATAGCAACTTTTGTTAATTTAATCCCAATTTCACTCTTTTATTAATGCGTATTAGTAATAGAAGGAATATCTGGGCTCATCCCTTGCCTATAACTAGGTCTGCATGCTAAATTTTATCAGACAAGTATATACTTAGGTTCACTGCATAATCTGGAATATTGTTTTTCACAATTTCTTTCATAGTAATTTCACTATATTAATCTATTGGAAAATCAAATTTTAAATGTTGACATTGAATTATCTCCTATAGAAATCTCTACTATCATTCTAGTCAGACACTTACATATTATACCATTGATTTTTTAACAAACTGGTCCCGTATTTTTTAAAATTTATTCCCAAGGTAAATTTTTGGATAGAAACATGCTTTCATTCCACATTTAACAGCAGAACTACAGCACAGGCGGAAACAATTTTGCATTAATCACAGTGCATGGAATGTTTCACATTGGCAAAAAAATTATTTTTACTTATGAGTCGAAAATTGAAGTGATGCGTTCACGTTGAGAATATATTCGTCATCCTATGGATGGGGAAAAAATAAAAGTTTTCAACTTTAGTCAACCTCAAAATTCTTGGAATGGGTTGAGTAAAGTGAGACAGAAAGAACGTTATAATAATGTGTGAAGCTTAATGGATCACTACGACAACTAACGAAATTTAGATGTTGCCTTGCCACATATGGATATGGATACAATTCAATTTGTCTTCCAGCATGATGGAGCATCGTGCCATACAACCCATCCCACAGAAGCTTATTTTCGAAGGATATCAAGATGATTACCATTATTGGCTAACAGTTAAATAAATGAAACTAAATGCACTTAATAAATGCGGTGTTAGTTTAGTAAAATTTATATATGTGAAACACTTAATGAGTTAATACCCCTAATTTCGACTGCAGCATCATAAAGAAAGCTGTGTGAGTCCCGTCCGGGCGTGCAAAATCAATGTTTGGTACACTGGGACAAGACAGAGTCAGGTCGCGAATTTATAAGTTGAAAAAGAATGAGGAGACAATTTTCTATCTTGTGGTTTCTTAGATTTTAAATATCTTCATTAGTTGTTGAGTTATAAGAGTTTAAAAATAATTTCGGTAAGCCATCACAGGTATTGAAAAAATCCCAGAATTAAAATTAATGTGGTTGCAGACTTATAAACGCACAATTGGTTACAAGTATATTTTGTCAAATATTCCTGGTTTAACCTAGTTAATTTATTTTTTGAGAGTCTCGAGTTCATGCTTCTTTGGTTATTTGTTCCTAAAGTGGAAATTATTACAGGAACCCGGTTATTTACAAATTGCCAGGAATGGAAGTTTCCTAGAAAAATTTGCACTAATTGTGGACAACCACCTCTTAATATTATGGACAGCTATGATGAATATTACACTTATATTCTAGGATACACAAAACAAACAATTTAATTGTGAAATGCTAAAAACAGACCATCTATTAATATATTCATTATTCAATTTAACATACAAGAATATCTTTCACTGAAAAACAGTACGTTAATTACCGTACAACTGAAATTGTACGTACAACTGAAACAGTTACGAAGTATCAGCGGCCTCATGAAAACAAATGTCGGGCAGTAGTTTGCCCGCCCCTGTTTGCTTCTACATAATTACGATTAAAAATAGAACAACTGCGTGAATGTTTTTACTTTTTGTATTTTAAAATTGTGCAAATTTCTGTATAAATTCCATTCTCAGTTAATGATTATATGTTTCATGCCTTGTTTTTAAAACAACAGTAGGATACCAAAGACAATAGATATAATATTTTTCTATTTCTCTATGATAACTAGACAATTTCATGGAAAATCATATAAGTTCTGCACCGTGCAAATAGTGCATTTTGTTTTTTCCTAGAAAGCGTAATGTTTTGTACAATTTTGATGTGGAAATATCTATTATAAATGTAGGATTGGAACGTTCAAAAGATCATCAAGAATTTATAATTTGACTACATTGGCAAATCATATCTTGAAAAGGAAATGAGTAACTATATCGTATAACTGGCAATCCTAAATCTAAAATATAGCATAAATTGTTAATAATTAACCGTAAAGCAGTTGGTGTCACCAATTGCCATCCAATGACGTATCTACCATACGACTATCATTAATTGATGTTTAGCTATTTATTCACTAACCAGCAAATATTAGACTCTGTGGAATGTCAACTACATTTATTTAAGAAAAATAAAAAAGATTTTTTGTTGTAAGGTAATGATTACAATAGCGTTCAATCACACTGATTAATTGTTAAATTCAGCTGTAGAAAATGAAAGGCTGGGCACGCTTGCTTTGTAGTTGTTTCAAAAATATGTTTAATAGATACATTGTGCACTTGCCAATTCTTATATTTAGACACATTTTGAAAATTAGAAAAAATAGGCATGTACATTTAAATATTTTGAAGATCATAGCATTATATACTATGAAATTAAGCTTGAATATTGTAATTTGCAAAAACTTTGGATGACATATAATGAAAATCAGCGTTTACAATGTCTAAGGCTCTAAAAACTACTATGAAATGCCATTATCATAAGACTAAAACAACTTGGAATCAGTAAATATAAAAATGCTTGAAAATATGATGCAAAACTGAGCTAAGACAAAATTACGTAAAAAAGCAAATAGTGTCATAATAAGCTCTTTTAAGCTTAGACCACGAAATCATGAACAAATATGAGTTGAAGCAATGTGAAAATCCCATTACTGTTGCTGTAGAAGCTAAATAGACTGTATAATGAATTCTTGCAAGGTCCAATCTCACCAACATTGAAATTATAGCTCGTGGTGTAGGGCAGATAATCTGAATCAAACATGTGAGTACTAAAGCTTTAACAATGCCGCTAAATAAAACTGCGATAGTAATTTTTAAATAAATTTTAACATATGCTTTGCAATATTAATTTGATTTTTCTCGAAAAAAGCTTTCAGTTGCAGTATAAATTTCAAAATGTCACCTATCATTACTCTGTTTTTTCTGAGTCTTCAATTTTCGTTTAAATAATGCAAAGATTATACCACCATTGAGGAAGATTAGAACTATTGATGGTATTGCAAACTCCAAAACAATTTCTATTATTGATATTAATATTGAAAATATTTCTCCAGACTTTACAATTCTGCATTTTGGTTTTCCATCATTGAAAACCTCTTCATATTTCTAAACAAAAACTGTCAATGTTTGTTACCTTCAAATAATTGAATCATAATATCAAAGAACTATATAAATATCAATAAAAAAGTATTCCTGAATTTGCTTACGAAAAATAGTGGAATATTTATAATGCAGCTGATAATCCAGGAGAACATCATAAGTTGGGATATTGTTTTTCTTAATGCAGTTTTAAACGTCAGTGGAAAATTCAGAACGAGAAATCTTTCTATTGCAAAGATAACTAGCGTTAAGTTGCTCACACTAAATGCAAGAAAATTACAATCAAGATATTAATTTTTGCACAGTATCTTAATTCAATTTTCAAGATACAATATTATAATTTCAAATTCACATTATATTATGAATTTTAATACTCATTAGTATTTAGTATTTTAAATCATGGCAGTATATTGTTTATGAACACTTAGAACATCTATTTTCCATTGTTAAAAACTGTCATTCGATTTATTTCCTAGAATTGAATAATACGAGGTCTGTTCAAAAAGTAGACGACATTTTATTGTAATGCATTATGATGTCATAATCACTGAGTATGTGTAATGCGTTTCAAGTCAATCCATTCTTTCTCTATCAAGTATTTTGTGCATGTGTATAGGAAGTTCTCGTAGTTTTTGTTGTGAAGAAAAATAGCATTTCAATGACAGAACGAGTGGAACAAAGGTATTGCATTAAATTTTGCCAAAAACTTGGCGACACTCAAATGGACACAATTCGAAAGAATCTACAAGTTTTTGGAGAAGAGGCTTTAAGCAAGACTCAGATAAAGGAGTGGTTTAATCACTTCAAAGATAGCCGAATCTCAACAGATAGTGAGCCAAGATCCGGAAGACTATCCACCAACCGAAAGGAAGATGTGACAGAGAAGGTACACTGAATAGTGATGGAAGATCGTCGTTTAACAGCAAGAGAAGCTATCGATGAAGTTGGAATAAGCACAGATTCAGTGCACGCAATCCTAAATGAAGATTTGTGCTTGCAGAGGGTGTGAGCAAAGGTCATTCCTAAGCTCCTCACAGAACACCAAAAAGAACTCCGTAAAGAAAATGCTCAGGACATGCTGGATTTTGCAAACAATGATCCAGAGTTTTTGAACATTTTCATGATTGGTGATTTAGTTATGGTTATGATCCCGAAACCAATTTTCAACCATCACAATGGAAGCATTCGGAATCTCCAAGGCCCAAAAAGCAAGACAGGTTCACAGCAATGTCAAAGTGATGTTGACATGCTTTTTTGATTACCAAGGAATTGTTCATCACGAATAAGCTCCGGAAGTACAGGCAATCTGCAATGCTGTGCAGAGAAAGAGGCCAGACATGTCGGCAGCAAAGAATTTTCTGCTTCACCATGACAATGCTCCTGCTCATTCTGCCCATGTGATTCAAACCTTTCTAGACAAAAACAGCATGCCCGTAATTCGACAGGCCCCTTATTCTCCCGACATAGCACCATTTGACGTCTGGCTATTCCCTCGGCTAAAAGGATCCCGATTTCAGTCAAGAGAAGATATCGTGATGAAAACTACGGAGGAGCTGAGGAGCATTCCGGAGGAGGAATTCAATAAGTGTTTTCAGAAATGGCAGAAACGCAGGGAAAAGTGTGTGGAATTCCAAGCGGGCTATTTTGAAGGAAATTAAATAAAATTTGTGAAATCAATAGTATTATGTGTTTATGACAGAAGGTCCGGTACTTTTTAAACAGACCTCGTACTGTAATATTATTTAAAAATTTAAATTTGATATCTAAATATAGAATAAAAATTACAATCATGCTTAGTCAAAATAATTAGTGTAAAAAATCATTTTTTATAGAATTAAAATATTGACCTATTTTAAGTTAACTTAATAGTCAAACAGTTGCATTTTTAACAAGTTCATTTTCAATTGATTAATTTATGCAGGCACGTAGCCAAGAGGATGCTAAGCATCTCCTGAAATATTTACTAAGTGAAATTAGCATCCCTTAGAACATTTGACAAATGAAAAATATGTTCATAAAACAATCATTTCAAGATGGTCAGCTTAATTTGCAAAATTTTTTTTTGTTTATTTATATAGTAAATGGTTTTAAATTGTCACGTTTCATTAAATAATTAAATTTCTATAATTCTGGGCTATATGTGGTATAGACTGCATCTTAAAAACACTTGTAAAATTTTATTCGCATTTAGAAATCCACTTGTTTCCATTTGGTGCACTATGTGCGTTGAAAGGGAGCTAAACTTTGCAGTCAAGCACCATGCATTTTAAGCAAAGGTGAGCAACAGCTGCGCAATTTTCAATTTTAATATACAAGTGAATTATCAAAATATTAAATTTTTTTGGATATTTATGAAATCTACCAATAAATTTCGCGGAAACTATTGTTTGAGGAAGTAGATTTGACAACAAGTAACTTAAAAACAATATATTTCAGAGTTTTTTTAGTGAAATTATCAAATTATTAAATTCTTCAGAATTAAATACCAAATGAAAAAAAAATTTTGAAATAAAAATTTTGATTGGTTTTAATGTGCCCTTGCTACCAATAACCGATTATTAGCTCAAAGATTTCTAATATTATTACATAAATATCTTCAGTGCTATTTTTGAAACTTGACAATATAAAATAGTTGAAAATTACAATTTAATTTGCATGGTTCAAGTCAAAATAATGAACAAAATTCAAGGAAATTTTGAATACCAGTGCAGTAGTGCCTCATTTTGAATGCAAAAATTCAATGAATCTTGATGCACACATTACTATCTCATGCAAATATTTGCATAAAAATATATAAACTTTATTCTTCAAGATTCAATATTTTAAAAATGCAAGACTTTCCCTTTCTTGTACTCAAACTGAGAGTTTTGGTCTTAGTCTCATGAAATTCTCTGGTGCCATGGTCACACGGCAAAACTTTTAATTTGGCAAACATTATGAGTAGTAGTCTGAAATCCACGGTCGCAGTTTTCTCATTTATGGTTAAAGTCCCTTTTAGTGCCATTCCCATTGAAAAAAAATTAGTCCCACGTCCTATTCCCATGAAACTGGTATCAGTAAATTCTATTACACTGACTGATCCATCTTAATCCTAATTCAATCATATAATATAATTAGTGTTAATTAATATAGCAACATTTTAGCAAAGAATTCATTCGTTCATTAATTTAAGTAGTTTGAACATTGTTTGTAAAAGTAATTTGTGTGCAGGATTTGCAATTACAGAATTTGAATTAAGTGCATTTCAAATTATCCACACTTAAACAAAATGATTTAGAAACACATACTTGTTTGCATTAGCATAGGATTGTTCAGAAAAATTGCGACTTTCAGTAATGTTTATCATAAATTCAAAATCTGGGCAATTCTCTTAAGACAAACATGAAGGAATACAGACTATCCACATATTGTGAGTGGTTGTGATGTCTTGTGCAATCCCGAAGTGACTCATAATTCCTTAACCCATTTTTCTGCATATAGCATAACCTAGAATTTTATTTTGTTAAATTTTGTATCCCTTAACTAAAGAGGCTGGTTACGGGTTATTGAATCTTTGAGAAATTCGAATGGAACAATTTCATAGGTTATTGCTAAGAAAAACAATTTTATTCAACATATGTATGTAAGCATATGCATATATATACATCACAATTTTGATATAATTATAACATGCATCTTAAAAATAATTAGAGTAAAATTATTTTTTTTATTTATTAACTGATCGTTTTTGTTTGCATGATGATTAAGGCTTCACATATTTTAAGATTTAATAAAATACTCTTAATAATGCGTTTTCAATTTTCTAAGTTTCCTAGTACAAGATATGTTGGCAATCAATGTATTGATATGTATAAATCGTTCTTGGAATAAAGAGGCCCACATGATTTTCGAGTTTTGCTTGCAATCTTAAGAACATGCGAAATAATAGGCTTAGCAAGGTTTTTTAATTGAGGGCAATCACAAAATAAAATATTTTGCTATATTATTTCTTTTGATAGAATATAGCAAAACAAATTTTTTGGAAATGCAGTAATCTCTATGAAAAGATCAAGATATTGTAATATATTATTTCTGAAATAATTATACTGTAATATTATATAATTTGCATTCTTTCTTTGTATTGTAATAGTACTGCAAAAAGTTAGTGGAAATCCATATATATATATATATATATATATATATATATATATATATATATATAAACCTAAATTGTTGGATTTTAGTACATACAATTTTCCTAACTTATCTATTGATAACTTCATTTGCTGCTTTCTGCACCTTTATTATTCTGTGAATATTGTATAATGTTTTTCGTATAACCTTTGTCCTTTCAAACTATCATTAATGTTAACATAGAATACATATCACTCCAATGTGCGTCAGCTTTACTTATTTGGGATTTTCCTTTAGCTAATTTTCCTTTAATTGACATGATTTTTCGAAGCAGCTTAATAATACTAACAAGATCATGGTTTATACAGGGTGAGTCATGGGAAACGGATGTTTTTAGCACGCCCCTTGCTCTTTAAGGATAAGTGATTAAAAAGTAAGGAAGGTAGTCTTTAAACCCACCTAAGATGCTATTTAGTTTGTTGTTATTTATTTATATTTACGTTAAGTTTTGTACTTGTTAATCATTACTGTAATAAAATTTGAATTTTACAAATTTCCTGAAGTCAAAGCTGCTTGGAAAAATAGTAGATTTACTAAATTTATTTATCGTAAAAAGGAATTTTAAATTTGCTTTAGTAAAGAAATAAATTCTTAATGGAACTTGGCTTTGAGATTTCGATGTTACCGCAACTGAAAGGATTTTACCTGTCTTTAAGTGCTCATAATAGGAAAAAAAGGAATACTTAGAGGATCTATCAAATAAATGTCATGTTTATGTTAAGAATCTCAAAAGAATGCTTGCCCTTTGTAAATGAATGTCAGAACAGGTTCAAAGAAACAACAGCTGAGCTATTATGCACTTAAGAAAGAAGAAAGGGGAGCTGACAAAGGTGACATTAAAATCTTATAATAATGAAAGGACATTTATTTTTGGAAAATGTGATGAAGACCCAATCAGAAAAAAATGACGTCAAAGAGCCTATAAAAGACCCAAACAAATCAGATAGAGAGAGAGAGAAGTTCCATCAACTGCTAGAAGCTTGATCGTCAGAAGTTGACTCTTTGTAATTTGATTTCTCAGGAACTTTTGGTTGTTAAAGAAGGTTCTTCGTAGCTGTAATAGTCTTTGGCCAATTTCTGATTGAAAGACCCCTAGTGTTCGGCTGTGTTTATATCAAAAGACTCCAGTCCTGTTTCATACATTCAAAATAAATTGATCTCAGGTAAAATGTTTTGAAACTGCATTTAAGTTGGTAAATGTAAGAACTTCTATTTGGTCTAATCTTTTTAGTTGTTTCAGTTATTTAAATTTATAGTTCATTGAGTGTTGTATTAATTGTTCCTTAGTGTAAAAATAAATCAGTTAGCAAAATATTCTTTATTTATCTTAATAAAGTTATCTAGGAAGGAAGCCTTCTTCCATGTTAGCATTTAAAATGATTCCTATAGAGAAAAACTTGTAAATGGTTGTTAAAGTATTTTTACTGTGAGAACAGGGAATTCCAGGAAGTTTTCCTAAAGTCAATTGTTTTGAGTGAATTATCACATTACTTCAATTAACAATAGCATAGTGTTTTGAAGGAATTAAGCGTGTTCTTTTAAGTCAAAATAAATACTCAGAGAGAGAGGGAAATTGTGTTATCCTAAATTAAGGAATAAATTCCGGGAAAAAACTAAATTACTTACTCCATAAGATCTGCTTTTAGAGGAAGTTGAATTAGAAACTTAACCTTTATATTCTATTGGAAATCTTGTGTGATCAAAATTACGGATTTGATTGTAACACAAGAAAGTGTAACTTTTCAAAGATTCTCTTTTGATATAATTTGATAAGTATTTCTTTAGGAAAATTCTTATAAAAACACATCACAGTTCTGCTTCTGAGCTAGGGAAATTGATTAACCTACCACATACTGTAATTATAAGCGTAATTCTTAAATTGAATTATTATTTACTGCAGGCAAAATTGTAAGACTGGTTGTTTGGGCATAGGGCTCATGACCATTGAATAATTAAAATATTTTTAGTAATTATTTCTATTGACTGTTTAGTTTTTCATCGTAATTCAGTAAACTGCTGCAATTGCGAGTCTGCTCTATTTTTGAAAGGCAGATATTGATAGTGAAATGGAAGGGTTTGTTTAAGAGACTAAACTCTGTATTTGGGTAAGTTGTTTTGGAGGACGCAGTAAGTTTCTAATTGATAATCTGGGTTCATTAAAATTCCGTTTTCACTACATTTAGCAGAAAAAGAAGGATTAAATAAGATCTTTAAATTTTAAATTTCTTTCCCTCATGATATCATGGAGTCTTGAACACGGTGAAAAGTTGCAAGAGATAAACACGTCGCGAAAATATTTTTAAGCAAATACACAAGCTACCTAGTGCAAGAACATTTCTAAACAAATTTCTCAATTTCAATAGACGAACTAATATCACATGCAAAAGTAATTACTGGAACAGATCGTTTAAATTTTCCAGCTGCAAACTATGGAATAAATTACCAGAGCATATAATAGGTACTAATGACATAAAAACATTTCAATGATTACTAAAATAGAACTTGTTAGCAAACCAATATCAATTAGGCTCATCAAAACACTAAACACTTGGCGAAACATTTTAAATCTTTGAATTTTAATTATTTTATTTGTAAATAGGTGTGCGTTTATTTTTAATTATTATTTTTAGCTTAGTTTGTAGTATTTGTAAACCTTATGTATATACTTATTTGTANTTTCAGACCCTGTGCACACACATTTTGTTTTCGTCAATGCTATCAATTTTCCATATTTTCGAAATGGCTATCTCGTATTTTGGGAAAACTTACACCTACATTGGTTTATTTCAGGAAAACAAAACTATTTGAAGATAATACAGGTAGAACAAATTAAACAAAAAGAGATTGCATTTTAATATAACAATTAATGTTAAAAATACAATGACTTGTAAATAGGTAAAACAAATTTAATATACAAGTAAAAATATTCAATTTTGCTATGCAAACTTTTTTAATCATTCTTTGATAACGGATTTGTAAGTTTTAAACAAAGGAGATTACAACAGTTTAATGTATAATAACACCGTCAGAAAGAAGACAATAAAAAATACCGTTTTAAAAAACATTTTCAAAAATAAAAACTAGAATATTCAAGTGGGCATGGTAAACCCCACATTTTTTTAAAAATAACACAAAACACATATATATTCTAATTTTATAATAATAATGTTAAATTACACTAAAAATTTGTCTATTTTTTAGTTTGTTTTTCGACCCATACATCTGGTATTTCATCTGATAATGTGTATTTCTCCACCACCAACTTTTCATGCATCACCAGGGGTTGTTCATCACGTGTTTAATCTAAGTCAAGATTTAGTCACTGTGTTTTAAAATATACACTAATGAAATTAGTAAAAAATTTAATAGCGTATAATTACTATTATTTAAATTAATTAAATACATCCCGTGATTCATGTGTGTTTTTCCACACCATCTAATGCTGCTTGTCTTTTATAATTCTGGGTTTTTCAAATAGTGCACACTCTATTGAGGAAACGCATCAATCACTTTTCTTCTATAACGTGTTAACCATGGGATTCCATCAACATGTGGATTTCCTCTCTCTGAGGCGTTACCATGGAAATTCCAATGTGTTAATTTTTCTCACAAACTGACAGAATAATGTGGACTTGATCAATACAACTGGACACACGTGAGCTAAAATACCGTCATTAGTTTTATTACACATATTAAAAATCAATTATACCTTTGCTATCACAGAGTTCAACATAGAGGCGTTTTTCAATTGATAGGTGGAACATCTTGAATTGACGGGAGGCGACAGAGGCTAAATATTTTCATTAATTTCTCAAAAATTAAAATATGTACATACATTTTTGTGGTGGAATTTACGTAGCAAGGCATCTTTTTTTCATTCGAAACAATTTGTGGTGGAATTTACGTAGTGAAAACATCCTTTTCATTCAAAACAACTAGGCAGACAGGGCTAAATATTTTCATTAGTTTTATTATAAATTAAAACAATTATACCTTTGCTATCACAGAGTTCAACATAGAGGCGTTTTTCAATTGATAGGTGGAACATCTTGAATTGACAAGAGGCGACAGAGGCTAAATATTTTCATTAATTTCTCAAAAATTAAAATATGTACATACATTTTTGTGGTGGAATTTACGTGTAGAGTTGGACTTTGCACAAACGTATGGGGGAATAGAGGGAAATGCACTGCGTGGAAACGACAAAAAATATTTACAACATCTAAGCAGGTAAAATATTATTAACCATAAAA
>CABFPE010000767.1:150249-173265 GCA_900660155.1 Hofstenia miamia
TGTATATATATATATATATATATATATATATATTGACATTCAAAATATATTTATATCGATGCTCTGTAGATTTCTTGAAAAAAATTTAAGGTAGTTTGGTTTCTATATGCACAATGAATCTAAAACACTTTTCAAACGTTTTTATTTACATTTAATGACGAGTCGTTTCCACATTTATTCTTCCGTTTTTCTCAAAACGAAGTGAAAAAAGCTGCAGTTTTGTATATTCTTGGTAATCAGTCTCTATATCAATACAGCATATACTTTGAGAGTCAAGAAACAGTAAGGTACAAAAAAATTGTTTAAAAATTGCTTTCATAAAAAAGCTGGAAGCCTTCAACACTCTGTATGTACTTTTCGATGCGCAGTACTCACAAGAGAACCTTGAATATATATACATATATATATATATATATATATATATATATGTATGTATATATATCAAGCTAAAGAATAAATAGAGCTGCACTTCGATGTAAGCTCGAACATGCACTATGAAATTCCCATTGCGAATTTACGCTTCTCAGACATGGTATTTTTGTTATTGAACAATTACAACATCGTTCTACGGGGGTGGGGGGATTATTGTTTTTATATAGAGAGAGGCATAATATTTTATTTTTCTCAGAAATCTTCAATAGGTATTATATAGCATGGGAGCCAGGTACCAAAATAAAGACCTTCGTAGAAATACCTTTGCTCAAGGTATGGATGCATTTGGAATTGTATTAATTTTCTGTTGTTCTACATTTTACCCTACCAGGCAGAAAATCGGAACTGACACCAATACTACTGAGACCGGGAACAGATGCCAGGAAATTTTCCAAAGCTTTAATATATATATATATATATATATACTGTCTATATATATATATATACATTTTGCTAGACTCTTTATGGCGTTTTACAATATCGAACTCTAGTTAAATTTTTATCCATCCTTCAAAATCAGGTTTATGTTGGGAACATTCTTACGAAGTGCATTCAAAAGTTCCTTTTTTGATTAGATAATTATGTAGATTGCGTCATTAAATAGATTATGTAAATATCAACTGAACTGCTATAAATACTTGATGTACGTAGTCTATCCCAAAAGTAAGTTTCTGTCTGGGTTAGTTCAGCCCACATAACAGCTAAGGTATTGAAACTGCACGTCAGTGAGCTTTGATTTATGTGTAAGATAATCACTGAGTTTCAATCTCTCAAGCTGTAAGTTAGTTGCACAATCGCTTTTCAATATTGGCTAGTATGGATAAGGTGACCGCACAGCAATCGTCTTCAAAGTATGACATTCGCGTCATAATGGAGTTCTTTGCTCTGTTGGAGAAGCGGACGCCAGAAATTCACCAAATTTTGTGTGACACTCTTGAACCATATGCTCCATCAATTCAGACCGTTCGAAAATGGATGGCAAGTTTCGTAATATCAGTTCACTGCGATGTGTAGAAAACCTCTTGATTTTATATTTGTGAATCACTGTTTGATTTTCATGACAATGGTAGAGACGTTTACAAAACAGGACATTCAACTGTCATGAAGCTTCATTTCTTACAATGAAACAAACGACCGCAAATGAGTCGTCAGCAGCAGGATGTGTTGGTGATGCTGCTCTTTCTGAACTAACAAGTGGTTTCTACTTTTTGACCTTACAAGTGCTGAAAATGATTCCTGGAGCGACAAACCATTCACTGTAATATTAAAGAATATGATGAAGGTGGAGCAGCTTCTGGACAGGTACATTCGTCAGACATGTGAAGAACTTGCAGAAGACGCTGGTTTTCCAAGTGGGTTCCACATCTTTTTTAAGAAGAACATAAACAACAATGTGTTTAAGCGACATTCCAACACTTGAGAGGACATCGCAGAGAAGCCAATGGCTTCTTATTCAGGATTGTAGCCAGTGATGAAACTTGGGTGTACAGCTGGGACCCAGAACTTAATATTGTGAACTGTAAACCAATTTTATTTCAATTTAAATTTCAAACAATTTAATTGATAAGCAACTGATAATTTATTATGATAAGAAATAGGCATATTGATACACTTTTTGCACTTGATTGTGAAGGCTAGAGATAACGCAAAAGTACCTAATAATATATACTTATATATATATATATATATATATATATATATATATTATGATATAAATTATTAAACATATTTCTGATTTCGAATAAATCGTATAAAATTATATTAAATCTTTGAGGATCAAGCGTTTAAAATTCAGGGAGCTTTAGGATGCAAAAATGAGTGGACGATAATAAAAAACAGATAGAACTTATAGCGGGAAATATTCTTGTCCGGAAAACGGGAATTGAGTCTTTCAACCCTTCTGCCTCGGGTTAAACGCCACTTTATTCGATATGATCAAGAGCCTTTTCAAGAAGATCTCATATAAATTAGTATTTGTGCTGTCATTTAATAATAGAAACATTCTCTGCGCGGAATGCTTCTCTGTGCTATTACGTAATTTCCTCAAGACGGATTAAAATCAGAGTGCTTCTTGTTAATAAAACCGCAATTTATGATACTAAGGAATGCAAATAAATTACCCAATGAATAAATTTTAAGTTTTATAAGCGTTGTATATGTTTAAAAATCTCTCTATAATTTGAAATCGTTTCTAAGATCTTCGTATGGGATGTGTGCATTTTCCTTCGAATGCAAGCTGCTTCGGTTTTGTTAATGTAATAAAATCAGTTGATTTATATATATATATATATATATATATATATATATATATATATATATATATATATATATATGGAGAGCGAGATATAGGACCAATGCTGGTTATTTAAATATTATCAATTAACTGCTTAGTCTTATAAGGAGGATACTTGTGCTTCAATTCGCACTTGATTTCTTAATTTAGTAAGAAGTTTTCATCATCATAATTATATGCAAAATCCATTTTGAAATAAAAGCACTTCTATTTCGATATGCACGAGATAAAATCCAAAAGCATTTTATGTACAAATATTCGAAGCGTACTAAGAGCAAAGGATTTTGGGTTGCGACTGCCATGTACAATAAAATTAATAAGTCGTATGCAAAATAAATTTAAGTTTTCTGGAAGTCGAATTTTTTAATAAAATTTAATTCCAAATCTTCAAAGAAGAATATTGACGCCATTTATCACTAATGACGCAGACGAAATTTTTAATAAGTTTTGCATTTTAATTAAGCAAAATATTCTCATTTCCCCAAAACGAATTTTATTGGCTTATATTTTACAGGAACCTATGCATCCCACTATTGTAAATGGATCCATGATTGTTGTTATCTTAACTATCACAGAATTATAAAGCAAGATCACCATTTCTCCACACAACTGTCTCTCAGGCTTTTAGTTTAAAGTTTCAAATTAATATCTTTAATTTCTAACAACTCTTTAGCAAAAAATATTTCCTTCCATTTTACTATCGTTTTTAAAATTAATTACCCTATAAATAGCAAATTGAATAATTTAGGGAAATTATATTTATAAAGAAATGTATTCAATTTACTTATTTTTTCTCATTTTTGTAAATATTTTTAGTATATATAACCGATGATGATTTACTTTAATTAAATCAATGCCTTACAGTTAAGGCAATGTTATTTTTAACTGCTTAGAAGACTCTTCATTCAAGAATTTAAGTATTTTTCATTCTTTTAATCAAAAATTTTCAAAGAGAGCAAAGAGAATATTTCTATTTTGAAGAACTTTTTAAGAGTAGGGGAAATTTCTCCTCAGCATTGAACAATTCAATATCTTAGGTATTTATTTTTTGATTTATATAAACTTCACATTATACAAACTTATTTTAGCAAATTTAGGTCTTTGTGATCATTGGGATCAGGACCAAATATAACACGACTGATTGAGACTAAAAAATTAAATGCGGAATTGTCTCACAGGTTCTCATTGCATACTTCGATTTTTCTTCTTATGCTATTTTCACTTAAACTTCACGACTTTGAAATGCATATGCAATATATTTGAAAAACTTCTTTTATTTACCCTCTACACAAACGTGGACCAAAAAATATGATTAGAAATTATCGTCCTATTATAATTTTATGTAAAATATCATTACTATTTGAAGGTATTATATTCGATGCACTTTTTCCAATAATTAAAGAAAAACTAACGCATTCTCAATTTGGACTTAATAGAAAAAGCTCAACAGTAGCTCAACTTCTAATTTTAATGGATCGATTGTACTTTGATTTTGATTGAAATATGTCATGTAAGATATTATATCTTGACTTTAGTAAAGCTTTCAATAAAGGTCCACATGCACTCTTTTTAGATAAGCTGAGCGATTGAATGTTCCACATAATTTTTTAAATTTAATTGTATCATACCTATTAAGAATTCAACATGTTATTATAAACAACATGAAATCTGAGTTGTTTCCAGTTACTAGTGATGTACCTTAGGGATCTGTACTTGGACCTCTACTTTTTATTTCCTTTATTAATGATTTACCTGATCAATGTATTGATACAATGCCACTTCTATTTGCTGATGATACAAAGATAATAGGTCAAAACTGCACTGATTTACAATCAGATCTAAACCTGTTTTTTTTGTGGGGGAAAGAAAACAGAATGGAATTTAACTTTGCTAAATTTCAACAATTCACTATTATGTCTCCAGAAACTACTATTCAGCTAACTAATGATGTAAGATTAGTTTCTTCATCTTCTGTTAAAGATCTTGGCGTTACGATTTCAAATAACCTTTCTTGGAGTGAACATGGTATATCAAAGAAATTGAAATCATATAACAAGTTTTTTATTTCTATCATAAGAACTATACCATTCAGTACTAACTTCAAAATAAATTTATTGATTTTACCAGCTCTTCTTTATGTTTCCCCAATTTGATATTCAAATAATGTGATGTAAATCGTTTAGAAAAATTTCAAAGAAGATGTTCTCTTCTGATGATACTACAAGAAAATTACAAGTCTCGTTTAATTCTATTAAATATTTTGCATACCTCTTTTAAATTTCAACTTTTTGACCTTGTTGTATTTAATAAGCTCTTAAACAATAAGTTTCATTTTAAAATCTATAACTTTGTATAGCGTAAGACTGTACGTCGTCCAAATTTAAGAAGTTCAAATCACATTATCTTTGAAAACAAAATTGGTAGGGAATCGAAGACATTTCAATATTTTTTCCATCGAGTGGTTCCACTTGCAAATTTCATTCATTTCAAAACCTCTATTAATCTTCTTAGTGCACCAAAAGATGTAAATCACAATTTAAAAGGTTTTTTTGGAACTTTTTCAAAGCAAATTATACTATTGAAGATCCTTGCACCCATTATATCGTCTGCCCTTGTAATATCGCTCAATCAAGGATTAAGCTTTTATTAATGCAGTCTAATATATTTGCAAGATAAATTTTTGTTTAAATAAAAGTCTCTTAATAATAATAATAATAATAATAATAATAATAATAATAATAATAATAATATAGCTTCAAGGCTTAGAATGATTTGATATAGGCACTATAATATTGGAGTTACAATAATTTTTTCAACATTCATTTTTGTAACGGTTTCTAATAACGAAAATTTCTATAAATTCAAATAAAGTTTTAGCAATTTAGAAAGTCAATGACGTCATCAACATTCTGAGTTTACTTGTTGCCAATGAATGGGGAACGAATGTGAAGGTACGAGTTCTGGATGCCTGGCGGCCGGATATCAAGGATCGTCACGATGAAGAAGCATTCCATTCCGAAGGAAGAGCAGTTGACATTACGACTAGTGATTTGAATCCAAAGCATTATGGTAGACTGGCTAGACTAGCCGTCATTGCGGGTTTCGATTTCGTATGGTTCAAGGATCCGACGCATGTTCATTGCTCTTGCAAAAAAGGTAGATGTCTCGTTGTTTTGCCTATAGAAGCAGTTTTTTTGCCATTACCATTGTTCAAGATTTCTAATTGTAAAATTATGCGTTGAATTGAATTTTTTATCAAAATATCAATTGGATGGCGCACAAGTAAATAAGATCATTTTAAAAAAAATTCCCTATTATAACTAAGCCACTTATTTAAGTGAAATTGTAGCGCTAACTCGATAGCAATAGCTAAGTACCAATTACTGAATGAAAAATATATTTCACTATAAAATCGACCATAGGACTATTGAAAGTTACTAGCTTTTCTCTTACCACCTACCAGTAAAGCTTATTTTAGAGCTCATTGAAATAAGAAAATAGAACAGCACTGTTAACACTAGCTGTGACAATGTATTATAGATGAAACACCTTTTGAAGCTTATTAGATAAAAAATCATCTGAAGAGACTGTGGAATGCACATTTGCAAGCCCGTGCAGCACCTACACCAGGATTCGAAATGCGTCGACCCGACCGGGTTGGGTAAACTTCCTTTTTAAAGCGGATCATGTCGGGTTAATCAATAAGGTTGACATTCATTTTTGATGACATGTATAGGTTTTAACTTTACGTTGAGCAATTGAACAATGTGTTACATGTAACTGTTTTGTCACATAATGACAACCATTTTAATTTTCCACTACTAGCAAGATAGTTATGTGTGAAAACACATATTTTTGTTTGTCTTAGAGCAGTCGGATCAAATTTAAGTAGATGTATCGGGTGAGGTTAGGTTGTGCCCAAAAACTTGGACCTATTTCCAGGACTGACCTAGACAGCTTTTACAATTACAATAATGCTCAGAGCGTCGTATATGCCAACATGACAAAAACATTGATATCTTTAAGCAGTACTCGTTTTCCGTTGAAAACAAATTGGAGCTGAAAAATTATTTTGTCAGTAATCTTCTTTTCTCAACAGCATCAGCATTCTACTTTATACACACACAGATCAAATGTAAATATACTTGAAAATATTTGCTTAATATTTTAGAAAGATGTTGAGTAAGGAAGTCCTATGAGCTGGATGTTTGACAAATTTAATATTTCCAACACTATAATGTGTATAAGTATTGCCAGACTCTATGATTCTTCACATGACAATTGATTTCACAGTTAATTTCTATGACAACCTATTTCTGTTTGCATTAAAATAACCAGTTTTATTGTTCTTTTTATTGCTTTTGTTTATTGGAAACATAAAAATGTTATGGCTGGACAATTCATTTTTAAATGGATTGTAGAATGAACATTTACATAACATAAATGGTTTTTGCCAGTCGCGTAATTTTTAAGGGATGTCTCCCAAGCAATCAAACTTGTTGATTTGCATATTCAATAAATTAAATTTTATAAGGACAATTTAATTCATCAACTAAATGCATCATTTTTGGTGCTGAATGTCAAGTGATGACTATTTTATTTTGAATGTCTATTTTTATTTGTTAATGGTCTAATCACAGGACCAGGGTATGTTAATGTAGCACAAAATTTATAAAATATACAACTCGACATGAATATTATTAAGCTTTGATCTTGCAATTCAATGCAGTCAACCTTTTGTTCTTCATTATGATGGACTTTGAAGGATAACTGTTTTGTTTAGACATAGTTTAAGATCTGGTCATAAGGCGTTAACACTTGGTAGAATTCAAATATACTATAACGAAACAAAATTTTTGACGAAGAATGAAATTTTGATATTCCACATATTCATTATTGAAGCAAAATCTACTCTGACGAACACAGAATTGGTTAAAAATATGTCCAAGAATTCAATTTTTGCATACTATCACAAATTTCTTTCACCTCTGTTTTCTTAGGGCCAATTTGCATTTATTAAGAAACATGCAGAGTAAATTGCAATTTCACTTTTTCATCAAACAAATCTACCGAATTTACAATTAAAATATCAGTAGAGTACAACAAGCGGTGAATCTTAAATTAATAATGTAAGATATTGATTGTTGTAACTATAATAATTGATGTAACACAATTAGTCTTAAGTTGAACGGCCTCCTTTTACCTTAATGCAGTTCTTGCTTAGGGAAGTAAGATTTCTTAACAATCATTGGAGTTCTTAGAATTGATCACACATGTATTACTTAAAGGGGTTTTTTAATGCGCTCGATTAATATTGTATAACCTATTTTATTTTTTAACTTAGAAATGGGGAATTGGAAATGGAGTGAATATGGCTGTTTTCCTTTCAATTCACTAGTGAGGATGTCGAGTGGAAGACTAAAAGATATTTCAGACATTCAAATTGGAGATAGCATAGTTACTGCTGATATCGAAACAAAAATTCCACAGAATACGACTGTGACTGGCTGGCTTGACTTCAAACCTAATGCTACTCTTAAATACGTCCACATTTCACTTAGTAATAAAACACTTGAAATAAGCCTGGATCATTTAATATTCGTCAGACTAAGCGAGGGTCGTTGGACAGAGATGTTTGCCGCTCAGTTGAAACCCAATGATGTCATTTGGTTGCATGAAACTGGTGCCAGTGAAATCATTTCTGTGACAATTATTCAGCGTAAAGGTGCATTTGCTCCATTGACGAAAGCAGGTACACTGCTTGTAAATGATATTCTGGTTTCATGTTTTGCACAGATACGGTCACACTGGTTGGGATATATATCATTTTTGCCTATTAATAAACTGTATGATTATATCACATTTGAAGTAAGCTACAGATATGCAGCTCCTTTGTGGAGAATTTCGCAATACGTTCTGCCAGAAGACTATCTCTACACCACATTCAATTAGAGAAATTTCAAGATTATTCAATGCCCGTTACTGATTTGTAAATGCTTGTTAGAAATTTTTAGATAAATGCTTTCAAAATGTTGTTTTTTATCATTGGTAAATAAGGTTTATTTCAATTTACGCTTTCAAATAGTTTTTCTGAAAAATATGCTTTCGTTTTGAGAAAGATCTGCAGAAATATCATACTATACTTCATGCTGAAAAATATAATTTCTATGATTTAATGATTTTTTAACTACATGGGTTATGCCATCTAGCGATAACCAGAAGAAATATGTTATACATTTGGTACAAATTCTTTTTGTTGTAATACCGAAATCCAAATGTATTAACTTTGAATAATATTCTCCATTACTGACTGTAAATTTTCGTAAATAAATCATGTGAATATGTTTCAATGAATTTTCGTGTATTTTAGCAACTAGCGAAATATAAATTTAAGTAATTGATTCGAATATTAAATTGATATTCATTTATACTAGATTTATCACAACAAAAGCAGACATCTCTTCCGTCTAGTCTAGTAATTAAGTAAATTTAACGTGACATTCCAAAGCTCAAATCTTTGACAAATTAATTCCTGAAGTCTAAAGGAAGGATGCTAAAAAGCAGTGACAATCAATGAGAAAATGTAATTGTTATACATTTATTTGATATTTTGGCTGACAAAGTTTTTTATTTGGGCGTTAGGTAATTAAAAAGAAGACGTCATGGTACTTTGTGAATGTTAATGAATGTAGTATTTAAATATTATTTTAGATTCAAAGGAGTGTTATTTTTTGAAAGGTATTTAATGAATTTTAGCTTTTTTCACTGTGTCTTTTTCGAAACACGATTGACATTTTCAATATTATTCAAAAGTATATACATGTAGATTCGATAAAGGTTGTGGTGTTAAAATTTTATTGCTTACAAAGCAAGAAATTTCACAATACTTTGCATTAATATAGAAATATATTCGCTAAATTTCAATTTTAATGCAAAACTTCGTTAGAGGATAGTTGTAATCCGGTTGCGATTTTCAAAACCGCCTCTAACCCAAGTTTGCCGTTGTGTGTCGTGCTCACAATGAAACAAAGCAACATGTTGTGCTGAGTAGAATTTTAATTTGTTGCTTACACAACATAACAGGTTGTGTAGGGCCTAGAAATACAATTATAAAATTTACAATTTTACCTTTTTTATTTTTAAATTTATTAAAAAACTAGATATCATTTACATAAATATGAATTTGATTTAAATATGAACTACATTTATATATTTAGGACTCTTTTACTATTATGATTTAGAAGTGACTTTATAATTATCTTTAGATAATCTTCTTATTTCTTATTAATTTTTTGATCAGGTTTTTATTCTAATGTAGAGTCAAATATTTCATTAAAGTGTTTTATCAGCAATCAATTATTCTTGACTCTACCAAGCCCACTCCATAACTTTGTTAATGTGTCTCTACTCGAGAGCTGCGATATATCGAAAACACATTGATATTACGATATTTTCTAAATTAAGTATGGTATTGCAAATTCACCCAGTATCGGAATTTTGAATGATGAAGCACAAGTCAATATAGGTTTTCTAACCACGCTATTACTACAAAGGTATTTTTGTCTATTCCAGACAATTGCTTTTACCATCTGACCAAACTTTCTAAAATAAAATGCGCACTTAGCGATCTCAAACCTAAAATTTTATGTTGATTAAATAATTAGTGTTCTAATGAAGATTTTAGTAGATAACTACTCTATAAATTTGCATCAACAAATAATAAAATTGTAAATAATACTCATATATTTTAATGAATATTTAGTTACAATTTAGTTACAAATTTCTTTATATATTAAAAATCCCTCAAATGCATATATCACAAATCAATTATAATTCAAGAACGTAGATGCGATTGTACATATAATTATGAACTCTTATGGCAATACTGCAGCTTGATGCAACAATAAAATGTTTTATCAATTCTTGAATTTTTAATGACATTTTTTTTTCGCTTAGCTAAGTGAGATGTCAGATAAAATGACCGTTGGCGAGTATTNTCTATAAATTTGCATCAACAAATAATAAAATTGTAAATAATACTCATATATTTTAATGAATATTTAGTTACAATTTAGTTACAAATTTCTTTATATATTAAAAATCCCTCAAATGCATATATCACAAATCAATTATAATTCAAGAACGTAAGAATATAATATAAACTACAAGTAAACTAAGTATTGTTAAAAAAATAAAAATCAGGGTAGTTCCGTCTGGTTAATGTTTTTTGCGGCCGGCCAGGCTAAGGTAATATTCGCTTAATGCACATCACAAATATATATATATATATATATATATGCTGCCTAAGTTGATGCATATATTCTAGGGATACGGATAAAGATGTATGATATTGAGCTTCCATAGTACGGGATCTAAACTTAGCATAATTTGACGCTGTTAGAGCATTTTTGCTTTTAAAATAATTTGAATGAAGTACATTAGGCTCTTATTGGTTAATACGAATTTTTTATCTCTCTATTCTATGTATATATATATATAGATATATATATATATATATATATATATATATGAATATGCATTTCGTGGAACGCTCCAGTAGATTTACAACAACAATATAGCACATAAAATACTACACCAGACCACAAAATTAACTGTCTTCCTCAATATCAGAAAACTACATTTCAGGATATTGCAACGTAAGAATCGTAAGGTATTAACATCAGATTACATTAATATAAATTGCTTGTTGTTCATGGTCATACAATTTCTATTGTTGTCTTAATTTTCATCAAGGCGTCATCAATGTGCTGGGAAACAATTGCATGATTTGGCAGGCCATCTAGTTTTACACACACACTAACGCAAATACAGATTCTGCAGCTGCAATATTATCTCCAAGAATGTTAAAATACTTGCAACCATTGATTTCATATTTAGGAATAACTTTTGCATAGAAGGGTGTCTCCTTTTTTCAATGGTGTGCTGGCTGCCAAAAATACCTTCACTGCATTTTCAGGAAAGTCTTTGTCTGAAGAACCAATCAGGTTTTCGAATTCACAAAATGTAAAAAACTATCTCAAATGAACTCCCAAAACTCGATCGAAAATCCCCTTGAAAATACCATAAAAATTTAATAATGTAAGCTTTTTATCAATCGCAAAGTAATTATACTTCAGCTGACAACGCTCGCAATTATTGTAAAATTTTTTACCCTAAAAACTCGAGTGAACTCGGAATTTTCTCCAAAAAATTACTCGAACTCGAAACGGAAAAATTCGAACTCGACTTGAAAATCCTGGGAGCGGTAAAGGTTTGCTGTCTTGATGAAATTTCTATGAACTCGGGTAAATATGTCGCTGGTGGGTTGCCGAGTTCCTATGGCTTTGCATAAAAAATTCATTTCGTGACCGAATTATTCATTGCACACTGTGCAAGACAGTTTATAATTTGGGGTACATATAAACTCAGTTGGAAAATCACGCAGAATTTCCATAATCTTCACCTTGTCGGTTTTATCATGCTTTGGGTTCCTGTAAAACCATTAACACACATGTAATTCTGAAAACAGAAGCGTGTGATTTTTACTCAAGAATTTTTCAATAGCACAGCGTTCATTGCTTCCCCACCGTGTTACGCCATCTACGAGCCTAAGTGGGAACTCTATCTAATAATAATATTTAAAAATTGCTGCATAGTACATTTTTCCTTCACATCATCTTGTGATATGTAGAGTGCTTTATGTCAGTGTAATTTGAATGAAAAAATGGTTTAAACTTAGGTTGCACATTTCTTACATTCTTTTCGAGCAATTACAGATAACAGCGCGCATAAACGTGTGATGATTTTCTAACATAAATTGTCTAAAGCAATGCACAATAGCATGTCAAGAGGGTTTTTGCCAATACATAACAATTTCTCCTAAAATTGCTGTGAAAATAATTGGATAATTTTGAGCCGAATCAGCTTAATGCTATAAGACATGTTATAGCATATATCTTAATGATATTAAATATTTGGAAGTGGTTCGAAATGACAAGAAAAAGATCAACCAGAAAAGTTATGGAGCGTCAAATTAGCAATATGCGACTAAAAGATGCAGACTGTGCAATTGGCATCCCATCGACATTCTGAAATTTAAGAATATGAACGCGGGAGGTGTGAACAGAGCAGGGAATTTTCAACGTTCTGCAGGAACCACTAATTCAAGAAAAGACAGTCTGTTCTACATTGTCAAACGGTAGCCCCCTGATTTTCAGCATAGTGATTCCATCGGTGTCTCCAAAGAACATTTCAAAAACACAGAAATTTGACCAACACAAAACTACAGCAACAGGAGGAATTCTGTCAAAAAGACTGTAGGTGCCAGTAGTAGTACTCTGAAAATCGTGTGTTATTATTGTGGGTTGCCTTACTCCTCTGTCACAGGAACAAAATTCTATTCTATGTGTGAATCTTCTGTGCAAGCTGGGTTTGTGAATTCTGCTACAACATTGATTTATGAATAGACTCTACAGACTTGATTTTATAGTTTTATTCATTTGTTTGTCAAAAATGCAGTTTTCCTTTTTGTTTCTCTTATTCTTTTTTGATGAGTTACAAGTATTTAACTGATTCGCCCTAAATTGCACCGACTCGCCCCAACAAGCTACTGATAATTGCAAGCAACTTGTAATTGTGCTATTTCATTGCATAAAAAATAGTTTGCATTTTTTGTGAAATCATAGGTCTGAGACATACTAGTGATTATATAGAAATTTAATACTTCTACTATATTCTCTAGTATCAGTGTCTACAATTTCGCTTGCATCCCAAAAATATTCACAACAGTTTACTACATGTATAGTTATGTCATGTGATGCACGATTGATCAATGTATTGACAAACTGTGTTGATGAATTTCTAATGGAAACGGGACTTAGTAATTAATGATAGTCAACGCACATAATTTAGTTTTGACGCAAGCTATATTGATTGTAGTTATGAATCTATGATATTATAGTTTAAGTATGCATTTATAATAATAGTACATTAGCAAGTTTTCTCGTTACTTCATACTACTTTAGTTAAATAACATTTATTTATGTGCACAGAAAAACCAACGGGCCTATTTTTATAGGTACGAGCACTAGTCCAGATTATATATATATGTCAATTTGCAGATAACTTCGAACAGCTATTTAAATATCTACCGCAAACTTCAAAATATTTTACCTGCCATGAGTAGCTGGTTTTTAATGGGCCTAACTTTTTCACATTTCGATGTCGTATGATTTCTAATAATAAATTTAATGTTTGTATCTATATATGATCAAATACTTTCAAATTTTATGATATTCATGCATAAATTCTGCTGAACATTTTCATTATGATAAATACTTCTGTTAACATTATCAGCTTGTCCAATAACAAACTGTTATGTAAAAGAATAAAATTATAAAAAATCAGCAATCATAAAAGTATTTGAACTCAATTAATAAACCATGAGATGTCGTAGATGCGATTGTACATATAATTATGAACTCTTATGGCAATACTGCAGCTTGATGCAACAATAAAATGTTTTATCAATTCTTGAATTTTTAATGACATTTTTTTTTCGCTTAGCTAAGTGAGATGTCAGATAAAATGACCGTTGGCGAGTATTGCTTTGCTAGATTTCTGCATCAAGTTGCATTAATACGCAATGCTTCATACATCTTTCAACGATTTAAAGGCATGCAATATATCTTTATTTACTACGAAATGATGTATCGTAAATCTAAATATTTATAACATTCGCTTAATAATAATGGCAGTACAATCATGCTGGTATGATAGAGCAACATTGAGATTACATTTTTCGAAGATGATTACTTTGTGGTAAAAATCTTCTGTTTACTACGGTTAAGTTCGAGAAAAATTCGATAAATAAATTTCTTGAAGCATCTCCAGAAGTCTGGATGCCCATAGAAATATACATATGGACTAAGAATCATCGCCAAAAGCAGCATAAGTGAAGATATGTTTGAATACAAATATTCACGCCATGAGCCAGGTACGCATTTACCAGGGAAAATAAAAATGCACGTGAAGTAATACGCCTGTTGAAATATGACAATCAGAAATGTCATGCAGATGAATATGGTGATCCTTATAATGATGCGTTTGATTCTCGAAGGCTGAGGTTTATTTTTATCAAATAATTCAAAATTTCCATTCGGCCCCGAAAATATTGATTTTGCTTGTCGAAATATCGCATAATACAATGCAAGAATTATGATGCATATTGAAATATACATAGCCAAAAGGAAAATAATAAATACCTCGGTTGGAATCATGGAATCATTTTTGGTAGCCACATGGTTTTCACTAAAGACTTCATAATAGCAAATTGTTAACGGTGTGATTATGCCAATTACTATACCTGGGATGGTCCAATTTGCAGTAAAAATAATCTTGAAATACGAATTGAAAACATCAGTGTAACGATGGGGATGATTAACGTAAATATACGTGTCAATTGCCAACCATAGGTGGTGAAAGACTACCCAGGTCTTTGATAAATTTGATCCAATCTGTGATGACAAACAAATTTCTACTGAATTCAACTCAAATTCGTACCTGATGTAGAGGCTGTATAACAAGAAACAAAGATAGATCGAATTCGAAACGCTAAGGCTAGCGCTAATAAGAGCCCCAGATTTTCTTTTACATGTTGTTGCAGCCACGGTTATTACAACAATCGCATTTAAGAGTATTGCAATAATGGCCAAGAGAGTTTTTAATAGATTTATTAAAGGTTTCATTGTCTGTATTGCCATTTCATTCCAATCTTCAAATATGTAATTATTAAAACTACTGCTTTCAGTCATCACTGCACACTAATTAATAGTTTGTTTTTCCAAACCAATAAGAAAACAGGAGACTAACTTAAGTTTTGAAAGTCAATCTAATCAGCTTTATATGAACAAATTATTCAACTAATTTTTGACGAAATGTATGGAGTGTTTTGCAGCCATGCCAGAACTAATAGTACAATTTTGTAACTCCAAAAATAACCAACTTTTATTCCCCTTTTCTAAATGAATCCATTATCTTTTTATAAAAATGGCAAATGCCTTTATTGAAAGAAAATTGGTAATTACAATGTTTATTTCCTAAACATTTATGCTAGCACTCTGGAATTTTACAAATGACATTCTAACATTTTTATATTTTTCCGTCGTTGTAATACGATAAGTAGCATTTTGGCTCTTAGATTTACCTTCTCAAATCATTAGTTAATGTATTATTAATAGCTTGCTATTGCTCAAGGGACACAAATATAGCATATTAATTAATTTTTAAAAAGGAAAAACTTATCACGTGCTTTTCAACTTATAAATATGCTTTTGTCTTTGCAAAAGGAATTTAAGTCAGTGACATTAGTTGCCCTTGATAAATAGTCATTCACAAAATATCTCTGTGTCTCACTCGTCTGATAACATACATATCATTCTAACAACATGCATACATCGCCAAAATGCAAGAGCATGCATATCTAATTTTTAGTAAGGAGTTTCAGTAAAACTTTTGCTACTAGATCAGAGTTACCATTAAAAAAAGTTAATATTTTAATGTACTTCAAGCATGCGAAAATTTTTTATGATAAACTTCTACAATAACAGGGAAGCACACTCACTCTAGTTGTCTCAAAATCCCAAGATCCCCAAATTTCGTAATAGATTTGGAGAAAATTGTTTTAGAATGTAAATAAAACAGTTAGAGACTTTAAGTAGCCAATAAATTCTATTTTCTTTTAAATTCTACTACCTTCCTAACCTGCAATCATGTTGCTGCTCGTAGTTGATTAATACTCAAACATTTCTGTAAATGAAAAAATGCGAAGAATATCGGGTTACATGCTTCTAGAATAACATGATTTCAATGCCATTATACGATTTTGAATGAAAATGATTAACACATACTCAAAAGAGAATATTTTTTAATACAACCCAATCAATAATAGTCCAATAAGAGAAAGACCTTAAGAATTATAAATTATTATGAAAATTTTTAACACATATTTTACCCAACCTTGATAAAGCAAGATCACATCGAATTTATGATTTTGATTGTTTTTTATTATACACTATTCACTTGTATTTGAACTTCTTATATTCAACATCTCATGTATCTTGAAAACAAAGGGGTGTTTTCATTACATCCAAATGGCAAATTTGCAAATTTATTTTCATTTCGTCACGCTAATGATGCACAAATATATCTTCAGAAACCATAACCATTCTTTATTGCAAAAAGCAAGTACATTGAAAAAAGATTTTGCTATATTATTATTAGGAGTTGAAAGAGACGAAACTTCAAAACCGTCATTGATAAATAACATGTATCTAAAAATTTTAGGCAAGTTATTTATATTCTAATACACCTACATCAATATGCCCGTTCATTCGATTACAAAAAAATTCAAATTAAGTAAGTAGTAACTCTCGAAGATTAATCGGAAATTAAAGGAACTCCCCATTTAATTAAGAATAAATGATTAGAAATTTTCATAAAGTTTGACATTTCATGGTTAAATTTAAAATATTCATTTGTTTCTATGCCAAAATGCAAGAGTAAGAAATTTTTTTTAATGTTTTTTCACTACATTATGACTTTTTGAAATTTTTGTATAAAATATAATTATTTATAATCTAAATATAATATTAACAACATTAGCAGCGATAAACTAGTTTTTCATAAATATATATAGGGCAAACGATGGATAAAACACAATTATCCAAAATCACAAGAATAGTTATGAAAGAATGCATTGATAAGTTCATTGAAGTATGTGATAAAATAACAAGCAGCAGTGGCTGCTGTAGATATATCATTCGAGGTTTGTGATTTGTTCACTCCCTCAATTTGAGAGATTTGCTGAGTATTAACCAACAGTTGAAATGGGTGCAAAGAAAATGACTGCATCCAAAGACTCCAGACGGACGTTCTGCTCATATATTAACCCTAGAGCTCTTCTGCTAGTGACAATTGTCATGTTTTCTAAATATGCTTCACAAAATGAATTTAGAAGGCATGTCTTGAAGCTATTTAAACATCATTTTCTTTGAATTTTTGTTATATTAAATATTTTACTCTTTAAAATACTATCTGTTTCTTCAATAAAGTTTTCTGCAATAAAATTTAGTGATTTTATTAATAGTGACAATTGTCATTAGCAAGGAAGTTAGTGAGTGCGTCAGAGCAAGTTTGTTCTATGGTTAAGGTAGCTCGTTTTAGAAAATAATCAAAAATTAGATTCATTCCTATTGACATTCAATCTACACTTATATAGAAAAGAAAAAAATGAGCATTTTATCTCCGATATTTCACTCCCAAATATTTTGCTATTGCTTCAAACAATTGTTGTTTTGCAGAAAAACAAGATTTTTCAAACTTTTATATTTGCCAAAATGAGAAGTTACCAGAAGAAAATTATAAACTTCTAATATTTTGGAGACCCTGGCGAGAATTGAGTTTTTGAACCTGTACACGATGATGTTGTTCTCCAAATGAGCATGAGTTAATTGTTTCCAATGGGAAATTCTGAACTGAACTAGCAAGCTTCACATGTGACATTCTATGTAAAAAAATTTTGGTACTCGAAATTTATTTGCTTAGTTTTTTTAAATAATATGGCTGTCAGGGAATGCTGTTTATATGCAGTATTGAAAAACCTCTGATGGACAAATCATAATAATTAAATACAAAAAAATATATAAATGGTTGCACCAAGTATTTTCAGACATGATAACATCAGGTATGTTTGGAGATAATAACTGATAAGGAAATTGGGTGAATAGGAAAGTTGCATTCGACTAAAGCACGTAAGATCAGGGCCGTCGCCAGAGGGGGGTCGGGGCATGAGCCCTCAATGAAATAGAATGACATGAAATGAAGTGGAAATTTTTTTTTCACAAGTATTTCTCCCAGCAGCGTTTTGTATGATTGATTTTAAAAAAATTTTATTTGTTTTTAATTTTGTTTTTGCTTATTTCTTGCACTGCAATTATTTTAAAATGCACACTCGAATTTATATAAGTATATGTTCTATTATTAATTACCTCAGCATAACAACAATGTTCATTGTCAAGGGCAATTATAGGCAGACACGTAGAAACTGGGGTTGGGGCGCTTGACAAATTTTCACTTTGGCCATTCAAAAAATTCGCATAATTTGAAATTTTGATTTCTTTATACCCTACCCATGTAATATAATCGGCTTTTATGACATCAAAGCCATGTCATAAACAACACCATGCATCTATTAACTTAACTTTGCTGTATTTTATTGTAAAATTGCAAGTAATAGAGTCTCGGATTTTCATTATTGTCATTACGAATTAAATAGCATTTATTTACCACCTCCCCTCCCAAATCAACATGATTATAACTCATTGCTTTGCCATAATCAGTTCACTCAATTACATTTATATGAAAAAATAAAAAAGCTGGGACAGGGAATAATTTTAAACTATTTTAGTGGCTGAAGCAGTTAGTTCCAGTAAATCAGACAAGCTCATACTGTGTTATGTGCACAACACGCAGCCCTGATTGAACGTATTTATGAGCCTGCTATTGCAAGGGGGGCTGATTAGCAGGGTTGTCTATTAGAATTAGAATCTAATTGGATTCGAATTGGATATTGGAATAGGTTGTACGAGTATAAACAAAAATTTACAAAATATCACAGCTGTTTTTATAATTCAGTTTTCTTAAATTCCTCGTACTATTAAATACTCGTTTTGTATATAGGTCTGATATACTCTGCATTCAATACGCAATATCATAGTAACTAATTGCAATATCGCCTCTTAATCATGTCAGTGTTATATGTCCACAAAATAAGTACGTTTTGAAACATTTTCTTGTTCGCCTCTGAATGTCACAATATTTGTTAAGAGAACTCTCTACATTAGCACTACGGAAGGAAGAGTCTTGGTGTGAAACAATGAATCCCACTTCCACTGGTCTTCCACTAACATGTCACCGAATCCTGCTAAACTCCCAATAGAATACCCATCAACATAAAACATGAATTGTATACTATATTTTCTAATAACTAAGTGTTCGTTCAAAGGTACAAATGCAGATGTGCGGGTCAACAAGGACTTGTAAGTCCAGCTGAACTAAGGACTAGTTTCTGAGCTTTTATGGTTAAATATGATCATGCTACCTATCTAAGTTTCTTGGACAGAGAATTCTTCTAATATGATAGGAGAAAAATTTTCATCGTACTAAACATCCGCGGCATTTTTCATGTCTCTTATATTCTGACTAAGAGCAAAATTGAATATCGTTTGCAATCAAACTATTCACTTTTGGAGTTGCAATTATTAAAAACCACCAATCATTGACTTCTTCATCGGTTGGTTGAGTAGGTTGGAACTTTAGTGATGAGAACACATAATATGTACCTATTCTAATGCATCTGCACTTTGAAGAGTTCGAAATTTGTAAAATCTAGACAAAAAAGTATTGCATGGCAATTTAAATTTTTGCTCGCGGTTTTGAAAAACCTGTCACACTAACAGTTAAAAAATTTCTCTCGATCCGGCGGGAGTGTTCGCACATGGCTATAAAAGGGGAGCATATTTTAGGACTGAAACGTATTTGGCAACAAACAAATAGGGAGATTAACAAAGAGGTTTTTACCATCGAGAGTAATATTGATCGGCTATAGGATTTCATATTTTAGCCTCATTCTTGCATTAACTTCTTCAAGTGAATCCTATGCATTAGTCTAATAATAATTCTGCAGTTTTTGAGTTTTTCCTTGAAATTCTTTGTATTACTTGGGAATCAGGCCTTAATTATGAAATACATAGAAAATCTGCGTATTTTATTTCTACTAGCTAACTTAAACTGAGATTGGATTGGGCAGAAAGTTCTTTCAAGTCGACAAAAGTGCTCATCAGTGCTAGACATAAGCTGTGGAACATGGGCATTCGTTTTCTTTTATAATGCATATGTAAGTTATAGTTGTACATCATCATTAATATCGCTGCTATCCTGTATTTCTCCTTGGTAAGCATCCATATCCTATCTGTTAGGCCCTGTCATCTTTTGCTAAGTTTTAGATTTTGGGATAGGATTCGGTTTCTGCCCATGCTTGAATATTTCTTTGAGTGCTACACATACGCAATGCTTAAAATTGCTTAAGTTTTTGTTAACGGCACTTGTAATCGTTCAAATTTCTAGATCGAATTTTAGAAGTAGTCGTGAATTGAACTCGCTGAGCCCCCTCAAAATTTTCTGACGACACCACTGGGTAGGATACTTGTGTGAAACGCCCATGTGCTACTAAATGTGGGAAATTTTATGTTAACGATCTTATATAAACTTTAGCTTAGCAGAAAGTGTGTAAATGGCATCATTATTAATCAGACTTTGATTTAAATTAAGTTTAAATTTGGCTTAAACAATTGTTTAAGATGGTCATAAATGAACAGTATTATAGAATATTTGCATAAACGGCGTGGTTTTCTAGTAGCAGTTAAGGCAATCAGTAATTTATTAACGAAAAATGGAAAATATGGGTCAAGTATTGACTGCAAAAGGATTGATATACTGAGTTCCAAATTTTTCACAGTTGAATTGACTATAATAAAATAACAGTTTTAGATATTCTTTCCATTAAAAGAAAAATAATTTTTAGCCTAAAATAATATAGCCTCTAAAGCTAGTAAAAAAATAGGAAAAGTCAAGCAATAAATTTTTAGCTAAAAATCTTAAATCATTATATAATTTATCCATCCCAAGCAGCCGATATGCATATGTAGTTTATATTCTAATTCATTAAAGAAATAGTTCAAAATTTTTTAAGCTATGATAAATTATAGCCATGCTATATACACAGTTGCAATTGACTTTAGAAAAAAGTTTAACTAATGTATAAAGCACAATTATGTTATCAATATCTTATATATTTATATTACAACACGCTGTTGGTATCCTCTTACCTAATATCCTTATTTTATTATAACTAAGTCAATATAGAATTAAGTGTTGCACCATTATTAAACTTCCTCCCGGTAGCATTGGTATGCGTAGGGAAGTCATGATAGAATGTCCTTCCATCAGGTTTCAAACACTGATTTTTTTGATTAAATAAAAAATATTCTGTAAAGCATTAACAGATATCAGGAACAAACGTGGATCTTTTCTCTGCTTTTGCTCACTCACCTTGATCACGATTAAGATGAGTCCCCCCTGTAGATATTAGTAAAAACATAGAAAACCCGAATTCCATAGATAGTAATGAATTTCCTAATGTATTTTAATTATCTTGACTATGTTATATTCCTTAGAAGTCTTTCAGTTGACTATGCAGGTTGAAAAGGCATTTTGAAATTTATTTTTCTAAATCTTTCTACAATTAGCACTCGGTGCGGGAAAACAATGATAATCCTTTGGACATAACACAAATTTAAACATGATTTTCTTGAGCTAAGACAAATTGCAAATATATTTTATCACTTGCTAGAAATAAGAAAGTTATATATATATATATATATATAATAATGAAGCAGGGTTTCTTAAGTAAATAATAGCTTTAGTAAGTAAATTTAATTAATGAGTTTTGCATCATCACTGTACATTGAAGAAATGAAATCCTCATGAATTTTAATTTTTCATAAAACAGCTGTAAGTTGTAATAATTTACAATTCAGGAATTGCTTAGGATATTCTTTCAAGAGGCATAGCAATCTAAGCGATTGGATTCCTTTGTTAACCTATAGATTTTCGAATGTAGGTTTCCGTTGATCTAAGATGAATCAGGATTAGTCAAACGATATAACTGGGAGCACAACATTTTTCGTCGAGGTTTTGTTTTTGCCTTAGGACATTCAAAATAGAACTTAGTCATTTGGTTGATGTTTTTATCAGATTACGGTAGATTGTTTGGTGAGCATATAGTGACGTATTCTTGAAATTCCTGAGTAGCGCGGACAGTTCTTGTGGAATATATTAGGAGCATAATTTGCCATTTATGTAAGGAATGCTTTAACAATTTGGTGCAAGTTGCATTCTAATTGTGGTTGATAGCTTACATTCTTATTCATGCAATTAATATCAAAAGTCTGCTACTGGTGGGACTGGCAAACAAAGCATATAGTACATATATAATTACTGCACCTCTTAGAAAAAGTACAAAATTCGATTTTTCTAATCTGGCACTACTTGCAACAGCAAAATTTCCCTCCTACAGCTACAGCCTAAGTCGAACGATTTTTAAATACGGCCGGATTAACACTAAACAGCCACCAATTTAAATTAATTTTGTATATGAATGTTACATTTAATGT
>CABFPE010000767.1:185724-201506 GCA_900660155.1 Hofstenia miamia
TTACTGGTGAGTACAAGGTACGTGATTGCATGTGAAGTTGCGGTGGCATAGGTGTATTCACTGGTCGATATGATTGATAAGAATTAAGTGACTTTGGCGGCAAAATTGAGCGGCCGTAGATGAAAGGATGCTTTGCATTTGCAAAATAGCTTTTAATGCATCGTGCTAACATAGCATATCCAGATTCAGAGAAATGAATTCCTCCTCGCGTAAATAGATCTGCATCGACATGTGCACCCTGAGGCCTAGCGAGAAAAAATATATGAGGGGGTGCATTAGCAAAATTGCTGCCCCTTCAATATTTGCAACTGGAATCGTCTCAGTTTATTTCACCGAACCTACTAGATGTACATGTATAATGAAATTTTGATAGCCCATATAACAATTACCAAAATAGGCAAAAATAATATTTAAGACATACATGTGTAGGTATGTTTGGCGACTTGTACATATTGAAACACTCAGCTCTGCTTGAAAAACAATAATAGCACATGTGTAAAATTTGAAATTCAAATAATTTTTCATAAGATAGGTTCATTTTTTGTTGATCTTTGTTATAATTGCAAGTTGGTCAAAAATAGAATCTTGAATAGCGCATATCAATTCATAATTTGATCAGCAAGCATGGGAAAAATCAAACAATGCTGTCATTCAAACACTACAATTAATCGCTCTGAAAAAAAATCAATTTCAACACATTTATACCATCTTTGAATATGCAAATTTTTGCCTTTGCTTTTCTACTGTTCTAATTACAAACGTCCTAATGTTGACAAAATGGCAAAAAATATTTTGCATGTAGTCTACGGATTATATTTATTATTTGTTACAAAGCAATATAAGCTTCAAAACAAAAGTCTATCTCATGCAATCCCTATTAAAATTAATCATTGAAAATTATAAGCATTAAATGTTCCCTTACCCAAATTCAATGGTAAAAATGTTTCTGTCAAAAGTCTAGGCACATAAACAAAAACTTACTTGAATTTTGATTGCTTTGCCAATAACATTGACAATTCAATATGATTTGAAAACTTCAAATACGCATATAAAAAGCCAATCACTGTTTATTTAATTGTAGCCATCAGCTTTTATTACACCATCCATTTTCAAATTTTCTTTCAAATATTTTTCTGAGTACAAGAGCTCATTACACATAATTGTCTTAAGCAGTTTCTGATCATTCAAGGCTTATACTAAGAGATCGTATCCTCGAAGCAACAGCCACATGAATGCATGTGCTTCAACAGAAAAAGGGGAAATATGTGTTTTCTGTTGGGACTTTCACTAGGCTGAATTTATTTTTGACCATTTTTTAGTGACATATCAAAATGACTATAGACAGGAAAATAAATTATGTCAAATGCAAAGTAATAGAAAGATGAGATTGACACTTGATAAAACATAGCAGTAGTTTACAGAAAGGGAGAGGTTTTCAAAATTGATTTTGATTGGTTAAATCAAACCATTTTCAGCAAAAAATGAAATATTTTAAAAATGAAGGTCAATTTTTGAATATTTTGATAAATTTCGTGAGGCTTCACTGTCCTTTTCGCCACTTACTTGATCACGATAGAGATGTCCTCTAATTAGAAAATTCTGCATACGCTGCTGAAACATAGGATGGCAAACTGAGGTTGACGAGGTAATAATTGGTATTTAACACCTTGGGTTATATTGCACCTTGTTGATTCTTCTATGGTATTGGATAAAAATTGGTTATACTTTCCAAATATTAGTTGTATTCTCAAGGCTAGAATAGAAATGCAGATTAGTAATAGAAATATTTAAATGTAAACTTTCCAAATGAACACTTCTTAGAAAAACAGCTACTTAGGCCTAATAAAAGAGTTCCTTTAAAAACTAATTATGCTATATTCAAGCTAATTTTTCGTTTAGGTTAGCGAAGAATAGAGCAAATCAAATAGGTTGAAAATATAGGTAATGTGTCACTCTTGTATTACTGACATTCAAAAAATACATTTAGGGAGAAAGCACAAATCACATATTCAAATACATATTTCACAAAAATGTTGAAAGAGATACACTTACAGAATTATAAATTTAGAAAATTAGTGGAAAATAAAATGAATGTATCACAGCATTTGTTAAATGGTCATTTGCTGCCCCCTGAGAAAAAATATTCGGGGGTGCATCACCCCCGGTTAGCTGGACCCCTGTGTGCACCCTTGTAAAAATAACGGTTGTTTTCGAAGATCTGTACTGCAATAGTTTTGTATTTTGATGTAATAATACATTGATTTCCCATGACATTTTATTAAACGTTTTAATATATGGAAATTGTGCGAGTTCGCCCAATGTAATTTCTGCGTTTCGAAAGGAATGGCGTGTGGCAGTAATCAATTTTTCGAAAAGCGGTGTAAAATTCTTGTTTGATTGCATGACGTCGTTCCTTCCAGCAGTGATAATCACCTTCTTTATATTGTTCCTTTTGATAAATTATGTTTGAAATTTCTTTGATTGTAGCTCCAGGATATGAATGAATGGTGACATCGTGATCTTTCACAAGTTTATTTGCCCTCAAATTGCGATACATTGATGTTCCAATTATCAATGTATCCGAAGTTTCTTTGATATGTTTGACTTTTCGTTGGTTTGTTTCACTTTTTTCTGGAGCATTTGTTTCGGAAACATTGTCGCTGTTGTCCAATTAGTGTTTGATGTTACTAGTGGTGAGCGTGTTTCTTCTGAAAGGGATGGCGATTCTTCAATATTTGAGATTTTCCAAAGTAGGTAGTTTTTGAGTAGTTCATACCTTGATAATGTGCCAAAAGGTGCAGCTAACTTAGCGGCGGTGATGCGTTTTTGCGAATCAAAATCTCCAATAAACTGAGAACTGTTAATTGTATTTAGTAGAGGGCGCTCGCTAGACCCGACTATCTCAGAGAGAAGCAGGATTGGTTGAGATTGGTTGTCGCAACATTTGCAATGGAGTTTGTTACTGGCCAGATTATAATCCCAAACTGAGCATTGTCCAGGTAAACTTGCGATTAGTGCGCTTGCACTAACTCTATCTCAACCCATTTACAATTTGAAACACTGAAATTAATTGCCACTGCACTGTAGGCCTAGTAGACTGTATTTAATTGTCCATGCACTGTATGCTTAGCGGCAAAAAATTTCTTGATAATTGCCACTGCACTGTACACTTATCAAAATGAGATAAATTGCGACTGCTCTGTATGCTTCACGGTTGGGGCAGTGTTGACCATTTTAACTTTATTTAAACTTTATTATCCTTTTAAACCTCATCACTTTTGTTTAAACTCAAGTTTAAACTTTAGCATTTATGCTTAAACTTTAAAAATAAACTTTGAAACTTCAATTTCAAACTGAGATTTCGAGAACAAATTATCTTTGATAGTCCTCATGCTTATTCGGTTTCTTCAGTTTTCGGAGAAGAATTTCGCAGCTGAAAACGCCCTCTCACAGTTGGCAGGCGATGGCATAACCCATAAGAGGCGACGAGCCACCCCTTGTAGTCGTGGATAATTGTTTTGAGCATCATACTTGCGGAAGAACTTAAAAACTGATATTTTAGCATCCACGTAGTACAAAAAATCTCGCAATTCTTCTTCAATAGAGTTGAACCTCGTATTAAAAGAGTTATCCAAATGCACTTTTTTTGATGGGTTCGAGCACGCACTGAAGATATCTTCAATAGGATCCATTGGTGCTGTTTCAATAAATGAAAGTTCTTCACCCACAACCTCTCCTGTTTCCATAATGGCTTGATCAGCAATGTACTTCACCGCAAGTTCTTGTCCACTCTAAGTAAAAAATGAATGGTGATCCTTTGAAGGATTAATCAAACAACATGCCAGAGTTACCACTGAGAAGGACGAAAACCTTCTATCAAGTGTAAGAGTGTTTTGAAGTCTTGACAAAAACATTTTGACTAGATCGTGCAAGTTATTGTTAAGTGACGAACGTTGACAATGTCCAATTGGCGAATATCACAAACTGTGTTGTCTGATATGGGGTGCTACTTTCAAAAAACCTTCCAATTTCCATAAGCTTTTGATGAACTTTAAACATCTGACTTATAGCAAGACTATCGAGGCAACTATAAGCACGCGGGTTCTGTTCACGTTTTGCATTTAGTTCTGTCAACTTCGTTGTAACCCATTTCATTTGAGCGTGATGACCGTAAAAGCGTGTTTTGCTAAGTTTAGGGCCAGTTAAATTCGAACAGAAGCTGTTTAATTGGGTAAAAAACGGCATGTCATTAGTGGCATCAAGGATTGAATTGTTCAATTTGTGAGCGCCACATCCAACAAATGTTATGAAGTCCTTGTGATCTTCTATGACAAGATGCGATTCAACAACAAAAGTTTCTTCCGATTCTGACTTGCTTGATATTGCGTCATTGTTTGTGGCATTTGTAACCATTTCTTTGAAAATACGACCACTTGCAATCATTGCCGCGCAATTGTTGCTTTGCCAACGCGATACAATTCTTAGGATCAAGTTTTAGGCCTTCCAAAACCTGCTTCACTTCAAGAGCTGTCACATTTGCCTTTGTATTGGGCACAACTTTGAAATCAACCACTTCAAGCATTGGTTCCCATGCATCAGAAATCCATGAAATTGAAATGACTATCACATTTTGACCTCGGATGTTGCTCCAATTGTCAATTTGGACTCCATATAAAGGAAGATTCGCAATCGTATCAAACTTCTCTTTAGCCAATGTTGATATACAACACTTTATAGTTTTGTAGTTTTGAATCTTTCGATATTGTATAACACTATTCAGAAATTTCCGGTTTTTTGGCATCTAAAGATATTCATTGATAACCCAGTCTGAGCAAAAGATTTACTAATTGTTTCATTGGCGATTTCGGCTTCAGACTTGGCTTTAAAAGAAGTGCTGATTCTCGATTGGTTTTGAGATACAACAGTTTCTAATTCCTTCTTTTTGTCCATATGATAAGCAGTAAAATGTTGTATGGAATGACTCAAGAAATTCTTTTCGGTAATACCAGGTAAAGCACAGGCACACAAAGTGCATTCATAATTTCCTTGAGCGCTTTTCTTGAGGTAATTTTCGTATGAGAAACGTTTTTCAGTTTTCCGATTTACTAAAATCGAAGTTAATGAAGTAGTTCTCAGAAAAAAAAATAAACTATTAAGCAAGATACTTACAGTCTATAAAGTGATGCCTCACTATGGCAATGATGTCTAGCACCATTCGCTGATACCCATTTGCTGTCAAATGGGCATCAGTGCAGCCATTGATCCTCCTTAATTCTCTGATTCTTCTTTTTATAAATTTGCATGACATATTTTTGGATAGTTTATTAAATAGTGTCGGAAGGAAGTGATTTATCGACGGCCGAACAAATTTTTTGGAAAATATTCCTTGGCATGGTAAGTATGAGAGGTGCCAATAATTACAACGCTTTTCATCTCTAAGTAAACAAAATATATATATATTAATTTCACTAGAATAATCGAGGAATCCACCTCTACTAGAATAATCGAGGAATCCACCTCTACTAGAATAATCAGGGTCCTAAATTTTAGAATACAATTTTCTAAGTCTTTTTTGAGATTTCTTATTACCACGTTGTATTGGAAAGATTGTCTTTAAAGTTGAATCTGTGGAAACCTGAATTTTAGCACTGCAGGTTTCAAAGTATTCGTCCAATTTAGATTGCATTTTTTCTTTTGTAGATAACAAATTTTTGAAATAATATAGCTATTATAACGTAAAGAATATTCACCCATACATACTAAAGCTCGCTGAAACTCACAAAATTGTATATCGATAATTTCATATAGACTTTTATCAGCTGATAAAAAAGCAGATAGAGTGTTCACACTATCGACTTTTATCACCAATTTCTTGACAAATGATAAAAGTCGATAGTTTAAGTTTTACCTTAATTGATTATTAAAATAATTACTTAAGCGTGGTGAGATTTTCTTGAATTCTGCTGCAAGGCGATTTGATATTATCTGAAACTTTCCAATATTAGTTATAGATATAAGACCATCTTCTCCAAAAATAGCTCTAACAATCAGTGATCGGTCTGCAAAAGAAATTCCGATATTAATGAGAAAATGCTTAAAATTATTTTTTAAATGTCTAATGCAATAAATGTCCTTACATTTAGGTAAACATTCAGTAATGGCCTTTCTTATAGCCTTTTCATTGTCGGAACCTAAAACTAGATGTGTTAAATCATGTGAGCCAATTGCACTCCGTAAAGTATTAAAAAAATGTGCAAAGACATCTGAAGTTGAAGACCCATGAATAAAAAGAGGTCCACAAATTATAGGAGGTCCCCAACTTTTTTTTCTATATAATTTTGAATGTTTATATGTTGTGATTGTCACAAACATATCACCTAAGTTAAAAGTTTTATCAACACCTAAAACAGAATTACCATATATACATTCTTCAATCACATCTGCAATTTGCTTTTCAGTATATAAAACAATAGAAGGTGGAGACATTTTAGAGGTGCGAATATCTTGAACAAATGGATGCGACACTATAAGACTGTAAACATCTTTCATTGCATTAGCGAAATTGTTCAATGCTTTATCATCATTTCTAACATCATTTTTTAAATTATACAATTGCTGTAGATTTCGCGGCTGTTCAGTTACTTTTTCAGCCCTGATATTAAAACAATATACAGCTGAAGGTTTTGAAGCTTTTAATTCTTTACGAAAATTCTCAATGGATTTTGGGTTAGTTCTGATAAAAGGAATTTCATTTTTGCTACTCCCATGTCTTGACATTCCGGGAAATTTACTCAACCAAGGCCAAGTTATTAGGGAAACCATGTCCATCAAGTGTGCTAATTTTTCTTTTGTACTGAGAATTTCTTTTGGAAGCAGCATAATAAGTAGAAAATTTAAAAACGTTTTTAGGTTGGGGATCCAAAATTTCAAAAACAGATTTTTTACAAACTTTTCTCTCTTTAACAAATTTCCTTTGCTCTTCTTAAAGAAAGTTTTTACATTAGGATCAATTACAATATAAGATGTTTTAAAGGATTGTTTACTTCAAATGCCAGCATCATCAGAATAAAAATTTCGATTTGATGAATGCGCAGATACCCTTAATATAATATAGACATCCTCCTTATAATCGTTAGGTATACTATCATATATACAGGTTTCATCGGAAGTTTTAAGAAGGTGTATTATTGATCTACAGTCCAAGAACTTACTTTGAGGTAAAGAACTACCAATTGATATTTTTTTATCAAAGGATTCATTAACAGGAAGACGTTCCTCATTGATATTTTCCTTTAAAACTTCCTGTTTAACTTTAAGGGTAGGATGAATGTCTATTTTACCATAGGGTAGAGTTGAATGACTTTCATAGTCAGATTCCAATGTAAATTTGACAGTACAATTAGTGCGGTAAGCAATAATATTTTCATTAATAAAATTAAAAACCTGGTTTACTTTGGAAGGCACAGTCAGGTTCAATAAAACTGACGACAAATGAACTATCAACCATGCCCCACAAGAAAAACCGTCAAATTGAACAGGTTTTTCATGATAAAATATTAATTTAAAAGAATTTTTTAATGTAAAAAATTTCATAATACTAAAAATTATACTCTTACCATTGTCAATATCTACTAATTAATCATAAAATGTTATAGTATTAACAGAAAAATCCACAACTATGCCATTATAGTGAACGCTATCACATAAGGGAATTAAAAGCATATCACGATTTTTGCATTTATTGGAAATACGTTAGATAAAGCTTAAATAAAAGGGTACGTTATTGCTCTCTATAGTTGATAAACAACTAGACAAATATACATTGCTTTGAGAAATTCTATTTGCTACGTTTAGGCAAAAATCAACAGTAGAAGAATCTAAAAGAGCACCATTTTGCTCACACTGCTCAAGATTTTGACAAACATGAGCAATCGATTCATTAACACTTTGAACATATTCTATTTCAGAATCGCTTAGTACAATTAATTCAGTCATTGTACTGATAAGGGAAATTAAAGCAGTAAGATAGTAAAAAATCCGACTATTGCCAATGTTTATACTACGTAGAGTGCGTAAAACGAAAAATTGTGAATTGTATAAATCGTAAATTATATAGATTAAACTTTTTCCATAAAAAAAATAAGACCATAATATCCATAACCTTTGTTGTTTACAGACTTTACCTTTATTCCATGCCGCGAGCAATTGTCGACCAATCAAAACGCTCGCAGCATGAAATTCTTAAGGCTTTTGCTCTCGACCAATCAAATTGCTCGCGGCATGGAATAAAGTTACCCGTATTGGCATGAAGTAATCGGCCATTTTGAAGTTTAAATAAATGCTCTTATTTAAACTTAAGTTTAAACTTGAAAGTTTAAAAAAATGTGAGTTAGATTAAACTTTCATTTAAACTTAAGTTTAAATAAAGTTTAAACTTAAGTTTAAAATGGTCAACACTGGTTTGGGGGTATGATTATGTCTTTTGAAAAAAATATGTCTTTATATGTTGAATATGTTTAAAAATATGTCTTTATGCTTAAACATAAAATTTGCATCCCTGCTAATAACATATGATGCGTGTTTAATAACTGTCTGCAAGCACTGAGAGGGAATTATTTAAAGAAAACTACGTAATTGAATTAGCGAATGGGTAATAACACATGTTAGCTGCGGAATAGTACATCTCAGCATTGAGCATACGAATTGCAAATTAATCGAACGAAAATAGAAAGAGTCTAGCAACCACATAATTTGGCTCTTACTGGTGCCATGTCTAACAGTCATTGATATAAAGTAATTTAACAGTAAAGTCAGGGCCGGATTAAAGCGGAGGCAGAGGAGGCAACTGCCTCAGGGCCCCCCCCGCTTTTCGGGGCCCCCAAACTTAAAAAATGCTAAATAAATGATTCTCGAAAAAGTTAAAAATCACTTGAATTATCGAATTATATTCTCTATGATAGTGCTCCCCTAATCAATATAGAAATTAAGAAACTTGATTAGAATTTGGTAAGATCTTGGCATATTCTTACAACTCCATTGCAAAATTTGCAAAGACTTAGTAAAATCTTGCCAATATCTTACCAATTTTTGCAAGATTTTACTATATAATAAAAGCGTTGCTAGACTATATAATTTCTTTAAAATATCATATATTAATGCTTAACCTATTCAGTTAAAGCAAGCTCTCCCTAACATGCATTAATTTTAGTACATAGCTTTAATAGCAACAGGCAAAATCATAGAATTACATACACATACACCTATAAGGAACATGCCTTGGCCAATATCAGTCAAGAAATTTCAATTACCAACTTATATCTGTTAGTATTGATATTCCATCACATTACTAGGAACAATCGCAACCGAAATCTTAAAAACATTAATTAGCTCAAAATGTCTTTGTATATATAATTAACAATTGTGGTCGTAATAATTTTGTACATTCGAAATTTAAATTAAATATTCGAATTTTAATTGAATTTCAAAATAATGTTTTCGAAATAAGATAAATATGAATATCGATGATGCGATTATTCTTAGTTCTTAAGCACCCAGCAATTATTGCGGCAATTGCGAATAAATTAGAGTNAAATGATTCTCGAAAAAGTTAAAAATCACTTGAATTATCGAATTATATTCTCTATGATAGTGCTCCCCTAATCAATATAGAAATTAAGAAACTTGATTAGAATTTGGTAAGATCTTGGCATATTCTTACAACTCCATTGCAAAATTTGCAAAGACTTAGTAAAATCTTGCCAATATCTTACCAATTTTTGCAAGATTTTACTATATAATAAAAGCGTTGCTAGACTATATAATTTCTTTAAAATATCATATATTAATGCTTAACCTATTCAGTTAAAGCAAGCTCTCCCTAACATGCATTAATTTTAGTACATAGCTTTAATAGCAACAGGCAAAATCATAGAATTACATACACATACACCTATAAGGAACATGCCTTGGCCAATATCAGTCAAGAAATTTCAATTACCAACTTATATCTGTTAGTATTGATATTCCATCACATTACTAGGAACAATCGCAACCGAAATCTTAAAAACATTAATTAGCTCAAAATGTCTTTGTATATATAATTAACAATTGTGGTCGTAATAATTTTGTACATTCGAAATTTAAATTAAATATTCGAATTTTAATTGAATTTCAAAATAATGTTTTCGAAATAAGATAAATATGAATATCGATGATGCGATTATTCTTAGTTCTTAAGCACCCAGCAATTATTGCGGCAATTGCGAATAAATTAGAGTACGCAGTACAAAAACATTTTTTGATGATAATGGCAGCGGCGATGTTGTTCTAACAGGTAGTGACAAATTTCGGGCTTAAACATTAAATGTGATACAAGACAAGCTGTATCAATGTATCAAGAAATACGGACGATAATTGCATCTTATAAGATTGTTGCAGACTTCAAGGTGGTCATTGATTTTTCTAACCCGGAATAATTTGCAAATGTTGCTGAATTATTGGATTGATACGCTACCTTGCTGATTTAGATCAGAATTGTGAGGATGAATTTTCTTTAGAATTGATTTTTTCCAAACAATGGTGGTTCGTTTAATAACAAGTTCCCCAAAAGCAATAATGCAATATTTAATTTCAACACCCATGGCACTTACTACCCTCGCAAATCTTACTGTTTCCTAGGCTATTTCTAACACTACCAGTATGTGGAAGAGAACGTTCTTGTGAACTGATAAAAAAACATGAGGACATCCATGAATCACCAACGTTTAAATGCTTTATCCATCATGAGCATTGAGTGTGATGTTTGCAGAAAATTAGATTTTAGTAAAACAGTCGAACGCACGAAAAAGGAAATTCCTTCCATCTTGATATTTTAAAGGATTTCATTGAAAAAATGTTAAAGTTTATTTTGGTATCTATTTATTTTAGTCCATTGTATATAGTCCATTATATAGATACATACGTACATCCGAGGGGTTAACCGGCACCGGTCAGACGGGCACAGGTCGGATTGGGTCAGTGTTTTATGACCGGCCGGTTTGAACCGGTCTAAAATCGGTCAAATAAAGACTGAGTGAATGAGAAAACTCATAAGTAACTTAATTGAATTAATTTCGATGAAATTCGTAATTTTCAAATTTAATCTCCAAAATTTCAAAATTATATGCAACTTGATAAAAATTGGGATTTACTTAAGGATAATTTTTCAGTAATTGACAATAATTGCATCAATTTTAAAGGTAATGGTTGATTTGTATGTGCAGTACTTTTTCAAATAATTTAGTAAAAGTGTGCGTTACTGAGATTTGCCTATAATTTTTCGCAATATGGTGATCTCCACTTTTATATAAAGATGTTATATCTTATTTTTTCATTATCTACTGAAATTCATTTTCAACTATGCATTGATTAATTAGAAATGATAAGTTGTCGCCACATATATGAAAAAATTCTTAATTACAAAGAAAGGTAAATGAGTCAAATCTGAATATTTATTAACGTCTAAATTTGGTACAATAACTTCTAATTCTTTAAGGTAGAAAACGTAAATTGCAACGGCGACTTTACAATTTGATTGACTAAGTTCTGATAGAGGAATTTTATGAAAATTATATTATAGTAATCTAGGAGTTTATGGTTGTGCGAATTTATTGATGCTATTCAGATATGTATATATATATAGCATTTTTTCATGTACATATTTAACTAGACTTAAGAAAATGTTTTGCCAGTCAACCGGTTTCGGTTGACACCGGTACCGGTCGGATCGGATCCATTATGTTCCGACCGGTTTATACCTATTACATACATACATACACCAGTAGAGAATATATTTTATATATTGTAGAACTAGATCTAGATGAAAGGTTGACAAAATCTATAAATACATGCAAATATTTAGAATTCAATTAATAACGATCTTCCGTCTAATTAAACATATTCCAATCAACATTTTCAACTACTTGGTACAAATATTTCTGAAAATTTAACTGAGACTGGAGAGTTCTTGAAATTTTTGTATGTAATGATCAATCAAAAGTATTGGACATGTTTTCAGTCTTATAACATTATGTTGTCAGGGCCCCCACAAATGGATTGCCTAAGGGCCCTCCATGATGTTAATCCGGCTCTGAGTAAAGTATATCGACCACAAGAATGAATGCCTTCTAGTTATAGATCATGGAAGAGCTGACAGGTATCGCAAGGCTGACGCACTTATGCTGCCTCAGAGATGTACCATCAAATTATTGGTAATTGAATGCAACCAATTTAAACTAAATCAAACGATTTAATGAAACTAATGTGTACAAACTAATGAACCTAGTCCATTAAAATGTACTAAGAAGCATACTGAAATCGTCTTAATTGTAAGGATGAAGACTGTTTCAAAAATTATCTCAATCATAAATCATTTTACAGAGTGACCAGAGCTTTATTAGGTTCACTACAAAGCAGCGGCATTAAAAACATCACTATACTAATGGTGCCTTTTGCATACAGTTATTAACTCTGTGAAACAATTGCAGAAACATTTAACAAACATACATAAAATGCTGGATTGACCTTGTACAAATTGACAATCTATCTCTAAAATGGTAAACCTTCAATTGAAATGAGCGATACAAGTGCTTTATCTAGCCTTAAAAACGATGGTATATATTAATGGTACAACCTGGCATTTTTTAAAACTATTACTGAAATATTTATTATTTTTGAGGAATTATTTGTTCTTTTTACCTAGTCGTACAAAATGTGCATGTATATGCACATGTGCTAATCTGGGCATAGATTTTCTCTAATGTCTTGTGTTCTGTCGACCTCTTCTTCCATTTTTCTATCCTTGACGGTCATTCACCTGTTTTATTCCTGCTTGGTACTTTCCCAGGTTCTCATACATTGTCCCCTTACTATTATTCTTGCTAATCTGCTTCTGTTTACTTCTTTTTAAATTGTCTGCAAATCTCACATCCGTTTTCACTTCAATCACTTTAGCATTATTTAGAGTTAGCCAAAGCTACAAAATATACATAATATACAATACAATACAATGATCAAGACATTTTTTTCAAATTAGTAGATCATAATTTCCTTGATTACTTAACAAAATTTGAAAATTGGGGAAATCGTATGTAATACTCATTCATGTAACTTAAATTGGGGTAAAATGGTCAAATGTTAGCACATGCTGCTTGCTTCAATCATTGAAAAATTCAAGTATAAAGTTTTGTGATTTTTGAATCTGGGACGTAGAAGAAGATTTAACTACCTAATTATTGAACTTGCCCTATTATAAAATAAGGGCATTTTAACAACACAATGACTTTTAATGATTCAAAAGTATAACATCAAAACAAGATTTCTACTTTTTGCATCAATTCATCATTTGTGAAAATTATCTCATATATAAATGTGAGTTTAGTGAGTTTGATCAGTAATATGTAAACATTGAACTTACTTGTGCATGTTATAGCATAGAAGTTGTGTTTTGTGTTTCAAAATTGATAATATAGCACATAAGTTGACGATAAACAAGAGATACATTGGAAAAAGGAAAATATTATGTAAGATATTCCTTACTAATATAAATATTAACAATTATAATTTATCTGAATAGGGTCATAAAATATAGAAATATATACACAAATACATGCAATACCAAACAATATATACAATAAATCTACCAGGATAGCGATAAATTACTAAGAGATTTCAAGTACGAGTTCTTGAATAATCATTATTGTAGAATTTGTATCCTAGCCATGATTTTCATGACATGTACTTTTGCTTAGGGAAAATTTTAATGAGCTTATTAATAATTTTAATTTTTTCAAAGTCCTTTATCTCTGTAGGTACTGAGTTTCAAGTTTCAAACAGCAGTGCTACTGAATGATTTTTTCAAAACATATTTATATACTTAATGCATGTAAAGTGTTTTGATCTGGAATTCTGCTTATGAAATCGTAATATGAGATGGCAATTTCTCAATGAATTTAAAAAGCAAAGATAGTGTTGACAATATGAACTGTTTTAAGAAAAGTATTAACCTGGAAGAATTTTTCTTGGAAACACTTATTCCACATCCTAATTCGATATCAAGTTTGTTATACAAAACAACTTTTAGGTCAGTAAGTATGGCGCAGATAAAATTGCTTACATACAAAAAACAGAGAATAATTCCATATTTAGTATTTCCAAATTCAATAAATCAATTTGAAAAAATAATGTATCGTTTTAAGTAATTTTTCCTCTAAATGAATAACGCTAAATGCATGCATTGAAAATCGAATTATCGTACAGACTAGTAATTGCATTATTATCATTGACATATTTCTAGATCAAATTTTTAAACTTTATTATTAATACAAGATCCACAATTTAGCTTAGAGTTAATGCAAATGGCTTTTAAATATACTCTTCCTTCTTCTTCTTCTTATATATATATATATAATTTATTCATATGAGCTCAAATATTTATATTTAGGAATTTTTTTTTTAAAATGTTTAGAAAATTAAAGATGATTGATTGTGTAATCTCAGTTTGTAAGGTTCATACAATAATGCATTTTTGTTCTACTGTAATTACTATTACTATTGAAAATCAGGTACATCAAAATAATGTGCTGAAATTAGTAAAACAAGACTTCAGAAATACAAAATTGACGTACGTTAAGGAAAATTCAAAATTAGAAATAAATAAAATGGACATTTACTACATACAATTGAATGAGAAAAAAAATACTGCAAATACAAGAGTGTAAAAATTGAGAATTGCATAAGCTTAGGCATTCATAGTAATATGAAATAGTGTTTTGATGGCGAAGTGGTCCATCTCAGCAGAGCACAGAATTGTTTTGTTTGCGACCAAAAACAAAGACTTCAACAGAGATTCAGCAAAAGACATTATGTACTGCAAAGAGCTTGACAGATTTGTTCCAAAGTCAAAATATAATGACAATCCTGATTTTGAATGAGCATGCTCCAAAAATATACGTCCATTAGATTTGACATTAGCTATTTCAAGACTACTCTTAAGTGAATTAATCAAAATACTCGAGGCTATTTTTAAATGATTGTTGGCAATGTATTCAAAAAATAACTGTAGTTGGCCTTCGCATAGTTCATAAATTATTGCAAAAATTGCAATGACCCAGAAATGAGACTCTATAGTAATAGCTCTTTTACAAAGAACATGGACAGTCTGCTTAATATTAAGATGGGAGATGAAGTCTTGTATTAACAGATATTTTTCATCAATAATTTCTGCAATTTCAGTTATCTTTACATCGCAAAACATTTGAATTTGTGAGTTGCTATGGGATGTTGAACATTCCGATAAGTCTTCTACCAGAAATTCGCTTGAAGTTGTTGAAAGAACTGTCGTTTCTAAAACTGAACTATTGATATTCGGATGATTCATGTCTTCGTAGTGCATTACTTTACCCTTCATATCTAGACTTAAACATTTCTTGAATCTGCAATATATACACGTTTTGTCCTGTGTTGAAATTCGGCATCGCTTTAAATTGGTTTTGCATGGTAGACTTGATAGATCACGTTTCCTCATCCTATAAAAAAACCTTCGACATGCTGAGCAAATTCTCGCGCCACAATGCCAGCAAATATTTTTTCCAGATCCACAAACTTGACAACTTTCCAACATTTTCAATTTTGTGATTTTCTGAATTGAAATTCAGTATATATACTACAATATGTTTGGAACTCATTACTCACTATTAAAGTATTTATTTTGTAAACAGTAAATTGACAGTTACGTCAATCAATTG
>CABFPE010000767.1:202506-217246 GCA_900660155.1 Hofstenia miamia
AATATATATAATAATAATTATTATTATACAGTTTAATTAGATTTCAGTTATGCCTTCAATTTCACTGTCCGACCTCCTCCTTCTGCTCTACCGCATCCTCCTTAGCAGTCTATCCATTCGTCTACTAACCGCAATCGTCCTCGTCCAGATTTTGGTTTTAGTGCTCCCTCCGTCTCCCTGCTGTTCCAATTAGTTCACTTCCGCCCCCTCCCCGCAAAGCTCATATCTATTTTGGCCTTTTTGCTGTCTCTGTGTCCACCTCAGATGTTACTGACCACCTTCGTTCCTCCTCTCTACAATTTGATGATGTCCTTTCCCTTCCTCCACGTCCTGACTCTCCATTTGTATCCTTCAATGTCTGCGATCAAGAGTCTCATCTTGCACTAATGAATCCTGATGTGTGGTCTGAAGGCGTCTTGATTAGTTATTACCGCCTCTCTGATGATGAGCGCAAACCTTTTGGCTTTCGTCCCCGCCGCCGTAAAGCGCCTCGCTGTGACTGACTATCTCACTCTGATCTTCCTCCTCCCCGTAACTCTGGCTTTTCCGTATTGCTTGCAATGACAACAGTCTTGTATCTTTGAACCGTCGTCTCAGTTTTTACAACTTCTTCTTGCAGTCTCCTGTTGACTTCATTTTCATCACTTAAACCTGGCTGATCCTGCCGTTGCTAACAGTGTTGTTTTTCCCAATTCTACCCTTAAAGTTCTTTCTCGTTTGGATCGCTTCAGTGGTCGCCATGGAGGTGTTCTCATTGCCTCATGTCTTCCTAACCTCGACATCCGTCCCATCTCATTCGATTCATTATCCTTCGATTTCTGTTGTGGCTGTGCTGTTGTTCTCAATAACCATTGTTTCTTTGCTCTGCGTTTACAACCCTCCTTTGAAAAGTGCCTTTCGCATTCCCATGGCTGATTTATCATCTATGTTCGAGTTTTTTCATAACCAGTCTATCTCCCTCTTTCGTCACCTTGGCTTTTCCATTCGTCCTCATTTTCTTGTTTGTGGTGACTTCAATCTTCCTAATGTCTACTGACACTTATGAGTCTGCAGTTTTAGAAGTTTTTGCCTGCTATTCTCTTGAACAACTTGTATTTTCTCCTACTTTCAGCTCCTCCCTGCTTGATTTGGTTCTGTGCTCTCACCCCGATTATATATTTGACATATCTGTAATCCCTGTTCCTGCTAAGCTGTCAGATCACTCATTCGTCAGCTTCAATCTGTTTGTCAACTCTACTTCTCCATCGGCTAATCCGGCTGCTCCACAATATCCTCGATTTAACAGTGACTTTCTATCGCTTAATGCTGCTCTCTCATCTTCGCTCCCCGTTTTTAGTGATTCCTTCACATTTAATGATTGGTTCACTTTCTTACATCAAGTTATTTTTTCTTATGTTCCTCGTCGGCGGAAAAAGCGTGCTTCTCTTCCTTTCTATTTTTCGTCCCTTACTGTGCACTCCTTGAAAAAATTGGAGTCTTACAAACGCCATTCTGGTACTACTGCTACTCCGAAGTTTGCTTCTTTCACAGAAGATGTTATCAATTTTATGGAACTTGACAAAGTCTCTTTTCGGTCTAGCTTTTCGTCTGTAATGTTCCTTTTAATATCTCGTCCGCTGTAAAACTCTCTTTGTTCAAGTCCATTCCTCGCGCCATTCTTCTCAACGCGTTTATCCGTTGTTGGCCTTCTCGTGCTTTGTTCACTCCATGGAACGTTTCCAGAAACGCCCTTTCAAATGTATATCCCCGTTGGCCTATAAAGACGCTTTGCTGAAATTCTTGACTCTCCCACTGCCACTCCACTTTCATACCTGTGATCTCCTTCTGTTCAATCGTTTACTGACTCGGAAGTTAGACCTTGATCCATTTGATGTTATCTCGTTCTCTAACTCCCACTACTCGCGCTGATGGTTCTGTCACGTTCTCTGTTCGAAGTCTCAAGAAACATCGCACCCTTCAATCACTTTTCAATCGTGTTTGTGCTTCTGCTAATTTCTTACTGACTCTAAATCCTCCAACTGTCATTGATTTTTTCCTCGCTCACGACCTTCAAGAAATCTTTGATGTCTTTCCTCTTCGATGTTCCTTTGTCTCAATTTGACTACTCTTTCATCTGCGCCGTACTTCATCCTGTGTGACTGCTCTCGTTATCAATTAATTTGATTTTTTAATTTTTGTTTTGCTCCGCCCTAACCTTCTTAAAAAAGTCTTTCATTATTATATATATATATGTCCTAATTCCTGCGCAATCCCGTAATTGGATACTTCCTTTGAGCTGATCCTTGAAAGCCATAGTTGACAATCTTGTTTTGAGAGAATCAATTTTGATTCTGATTGAAAAAATTCTAATAACGCTCACTTAACGGAATCCTAACGCTGGCTCATTTTAGAAGAAAAATAAATCTGAGACATATTTTTGAGACACCCAATATATATATATATATATATTATATATATATATATATATATATATATATATATGAGGCGCGGCTTTAAGATTTTTAAAACAGGGGGCACCATCCANAAGAATCCCCAAGAAGGGGGAGGGGCACTGGCCCCCGGGTGCCTCCCCTCTAAAGCCGCGCCTGATATATATATATATGTGTATGTATATAATGCTCTATATAATGCCGTTATACAATACAAAAAAATTTAAAAATATTTTTTTATTTGTTAATTCGATTCCTACTGAAAGTAAATAACCTTGACTTTATGCATACAGACAGCAAATAAATTTCCAATAAAATAAATAAAAAATTGGAAAACTTTAATGTGCTTCATTAAAGTAAAACTTGCGCATTTCGGAATTATTAATTGAAGAGAATATATAATTTTTAATAGTAATACTCTCTTCTGCCAGTTAAGACTTGTAATTTAAGTGCTACTTCAATGGTTTTAACTCTGTAATGTTTCTTGTACATCTATGAGACATAGAAATGATATTCCATCCTTTAATTGAGCATGTAAATATTTCACTAGTTATTCTGATTTGGTTGGATATTTGCAATAGAGGTATGGAACGTTGCAACTTGACAATGTTCATAAAATTGTTTGACAATGCTAAAACGACTAAATGAGTCATTATCAAATCATGGTGTTCCATTTCAACTTACACTACTAGGATTGATTGAAATTGTAATCTGAATGCTAGATAATAATGTATGGCTCCTACATTTGTTGGGTACATCTTTGCATCTACACTTATCATTTTAAAATTTTATACTCCGAAAATTAAATTATATATATTAAAATTAATTATATATATATATATATATATATATATATATAATTACAAGCTTGAAAATTATAATGACAAATTGGAAAATTGCATCGAATTATTTAAATAAAATTTTCTTCCGACTTGTTGAATTGGTATTAAAGTCGTAAATTTACATATTGACATTTTATTACTTTTGCCAATTCAACTAAACTAAAGTCATCAATGACAATGACGGTAACAAAATTGAAACAAATTCATCGCCAACTAGTTTGAAAAATAAACAGCATATATTAACATTGACAGCTTAGTTTGTAAACAACTTTACTATAAAATTATAGGAAATTTCTTGTCGCACCTGGTTGTATGCATATTAGTAATGTTTACTACTAAAACAATAAGTCATCGATAAACCATTTATTGACGTAGTGTTAGGAAAAATCAATAGATGATTCGAAATAAAAATATTATCGAAAGAAGTTATATTCATTACAAAAGATAATGTGAGCAAGACATTCAGTTCCTTCCACTACTTTATGGCCATATGCCTTCAACATGATGTTTGGATCAATTGGAGTACACTCAATTCAATTGTACACAAAATAGGTCATAAATACATTAAAACTCAATATCACTCGATATACAAAGCGTAAAGTTTTCGATAGAAAAAAGGTATTTTTAAACAAATATATTCTAAAAAATTACAAATCATAAAATTATTAACGTTGATAGTATGCAGCAAAATATATTCTGCCTTATAAAAGAATTGATAATAAAAAACAATTAGTAGACTATTCTGAGTATTTTTCTGAATCTGAACAACAATGAGAGAATCGTTGATAACGTTTATTGCACGACTTTGAGCGTTTCAGCCAATTTCGGGTACGCCACACCTTTACGGTGTTGTCGTCGCTTACTGTGACGAGATGTTCTGAATTGCGTGGGTTGAACGCGACGGCATTTACAACGTCTTGATGGGGCAATGTTGCAACAACGCAGCGATAGTTGCGCTCCCATACATATGCAAGTTTATTTTCAGAACCACTAAAAGAACTCAAAATAAAAAATGTTTTTACAGACAAATTGAAACATTTATAAAACAAAAAAACAAAAATATATTTTAGCTATTTAGCTAATTAGTCGATATAACTTGCAAAGTAACTTTGCATGTACGCAGTTTAATAGATGAGTCAACGTAATATAAATTCGTAGCAAATGCATATGTACGAAACTGATATGCAAAGTATTAATAAAAAAACCAACCAATTTGATCCAGAGTAAAATGAATAACGAAAACTGATGCGAACACTAATAAAAATTTACACAATAGATGTGACCGGACTTGCTAACGAGCCGGAATTTCTAAGCTCGACTCGACTCGTCACATAAAATCTTTCAATGAGGTTCGTTTCAGCTCGATAATTTTTTAAAAATATTGCGCTCTCAGAATTTTATTATATATTTAAATAATAAACATGTTCACTTTTGGGTTATTATATTGAATGCAAATATTTCGCGTGGTTCTTACAACAAGAGTGTTTCAAAGCGAAGCAATGAAGAAAACGGATATAATTTAATCGTTTGAATGAGCCTGGTACAGCATTAAGGCATCTGCTTGCTGTGGCGCAATCATTTAATTATTTTTATAGTAAATCATAATGAATTACCGTATATACTCGCATATAAGCCGAGTTTAGAAGCATAAAATACAATGCTGAAATCAGGGGGTCGGCATATATTCGCGTAAAACAAAATGAACACAAGGAGAAATACTAATGCCAATTTTCCAGCCACACGCTTTCATCGCTATCTGACTCATTGGTTTGATTTCTTAGAAATAACATGCTCAAAAAGAGACAGCCAATGGGTAGGCAGAATTGAAAAGTGTGCTGAAGTTTAATAATTGGCATAAGGAGACTCAGGAAACAGCCATGGATAGAGAAGATCAAATTTCTATGAACCAAAAATATAAAGTAAAATTAGATAATTTGAGTGTCGGCTTATATGTGGGTTTTTGCAAAAACTGGCCATTTTAAAGCAGTTTTAGAGGGTCCGCTTATATGCGAGGTTGGCTTATATGCGAGAATATACGGTATGTTCTATATTCCATTTATATTACTACTTGATTCTTGAATGTTGTTTTAACGCAAACTAACAATTTACGATTTGTACATTTGTATAGATATAAATTCATACAATTACGAATGAAATTCATTTATTTAACAATTATTGCGCAAGCATTGCTTGCCTTGCTTACACGTACGAGCCGCCTATGGTACTAGAATGACTTTTTTGCATATTATGAGCGAAAACAATAATATCAATTAAAGATTTTTGAAAAAGTCTCAACTTCGATCAAAAGAGAAAAGGTTTACCATGCGAAAATAATTATATAGTGAACACAAAAACTTAAAGCCTAAGGATTTATTTTACATTCGTTAACAAAAATTTAAGGCTAATCTACGAGGACATTTCACAAAAATGGCTAAACGAAATTTGCACACTAGTTGGGTTGTTCAAAATTTATAACAGTCCTACTATTGCAGAACGTGCTGGATAAGACTTAGTGTATTTGTAGCCGTTCTTTTAAAACTTCAATAGACTTCTTTGGTAAACGCCACGTGTCACTCCAAACACAACCGATATAGTGTGCGACTTTATCACACACATTGGCAGAAATTCAGTGTCTAGTATAAAAGTAAGCAATAATTATAGTGCTATAGAATTCCAGCGCACTACAACATATAATTGGTAATGTCTGAAAATAAATTTTTTCAAGGTAGTATCTTACAACCATTAAAAAGTGATATAAAAAGAGTATATCATCTCGCCAAACAACATTTTCAAAAGCCATATCCTCTCCAGCACTAGCCAAATTGAATTAGATTTGATCGTAATTTGTACAAATTCATCGTATCTGCTGATACTATCACCAAAATGATGACGGCGACTCAATGTTCTCATAAAAATCACAATCATATTTTTTGAAGGTTATGTATAAAACCTCAAATTAAAATCCCATGCTTATCTAAAAATTTAGAAAAAAATGAAATAGTCATCCCAAAACCAAACGATTGAGTAATCCTGATAAATAAATAGGAATACTTTTTACCAGTAAATGACATCTACCTTAATAAATGACCGTATGTGTAGCATATGGTAATTAGGAAGATTATGTTTGTCCAAATATGGTAGTCCACTGTCTACAATTGATATACTAGCGAATAATAATATTCAATTCGGTGCGCATTACATAATTTGGAATTTGAACAGTCGATTGTTTGATAGACAATTGGACATTACTCACGAAATTCCGACGTGCAATGGTACAAATTTGTGTAATAAAAACGTCAATATCGTAAATATACAAATTGGTGCATAGATTAATAACACTTATACAAAAATTAATGAATATTGCCGTTTCCAATTATGGCTTGAAACAATTGCAGTGAATATTGGAGCGAAACACACTAATATAAGAAAAATTTAAAGGGTTGTAATGAAAGTTAATAATTAATAAACCTCAAGATATTTACCTGGCAACAAAATCTTTTGCAACATCCAAAAAGATGAAAAAGCATTCAATACTTGGAGTAAAAGCACGATGTCCAGAAAGAGGTGGACCTACCTCTTGGAATGTCGCCAAATCGAACACATGCATCAATATATTTTGTGAGATGTTCGGAGGCACAAGTGGATCGTTAAAATGCAGAGGTGGTATCCAAGCTCGAACATTGACATAGAGGTACCTAAATAAACTGAGAGTTTGCAAGTCATGTATATTGTCCCATTTTTAGGTTATTTAATATTGATAGACACGTTTTATTAACACATGGTTTGTAACCAATAAGCAAGCCTACGTCTGCTAATAAATGAATTACTTCTAATCACTTTTATTCAAACCTGATGCACTTTATACTGGTGATCGTGAAATAGAAGATTAATCAAATGAAGTTTCAGTAATGATTTCACATAATCTACAAAATCATTAAAGAAGATTGAAAATAAAAAAGACTTCAAGGATTTAATGAAGCATTTAAAAGAATAATGAAAGATCTCAACTGCTTTATGGTCTATATTGGCATTAACAAAATACTCAATCAAAGAAATATATTGCCAGAATACATTAACAATTATTTAGGAATCGTCTTTATATTTTCGAAGAGAAATATGTTATATAATTGTAAAGTCTGAGGTCAACATTGGTGTATAAAACTTGATAATTATGTTTGAATTACGGTAAACCTATAATTTTTCGCGATTTGGAAGGGAATTCGCAAAAATATCAATTTGGCGAAATAAAGTTATTATCAATAAAAAGTATTCGTTTAGGCCTAGTTTGTATAGCATTTGAAATAGTTCTAGTAGTTCAGTATGATCTTTAAACGCATTTAAATTAAACTCAACGGCTGATAGAAAGTAACTGATGTATAGCATTAAGATATATTTGCGGAAGCATACTACGAAGTTTTAAATCTTTTGGGAGTGAGGGATTCGCGAAACAATGAAAGGAACATGAATTTTTAAACTTTCAAGACATGAAATTATTGAGATTTACAGTAATAATTTCTTAGGATAATACATGATGAATCGCAATCTTTCTCACTTTTGCATAGCAGGTATATTAAGAGGAAGTTTCAGAAAAAATTGGAAGTATCTGAACCTTGCAATTCCTTTTTCGTTAGTTCAAGAAATTGTTTCCTTTGTTGGCTATGATTTGATTTTGATAAATTGATTAACCTTGCATTTTATCAAAGTAAACTTCCGTATAAGTGTTTTGATAAGAATTATTTGAGAAACAGTTTTCTTGTAGAAAGGTTTGAAATTGCATATAATTATTTATCTAAAAATTTGATTAACATTGTTTTGCTAAAATTGACCACTTTAAATAAAGATAAACTGCAACAAATTAAATTATACTAAATATTTACCGAATTTGTGATCACTAAATATTAAATGCAATCAATATGTTTAAAGATAATAGATTGTGTAAACATCATATTTTTGTTCAATTTTAATGTAGATTGTGCCAAATGTGGACGATAATCTTCGTAAATGAGCATTTGTTAATTCTCCAATAAATTTCGGTAAATATGTCAACTTTATTCGCAGCGGATTTGGACTATTTTTACATCAAAGAGTAGTCTCTATATTTTTGCATTCGTTTTTAACCGTTGAGTTCATACTAAAAATATATATATGCGTAAAATACCTGGAAACCTTAAATGAACGATGATCTTGTTATGAATATCTACAAATGAATTTCTACTTGTCTTATCTGTGCAAGAAAACCAAATGTTCATAATATTCGAACATGGAAATAGAAGATTGCTTCAATAGTAGAAGTTTAATATAAAAATAAGAGAAGAAAATTAGAAGGTAGACTTCAAATGCAACCAAATTTTCAGTTCTTTCATATAATTCCATTTTTCTAAAATTTTTAGCACGCAAAAGTAATTTGTCTCTCATTTAATATTTAATAAAGCAACTGGTTATTGCTTTATATATCTCTCGTAAATGAAGTTGAAACATTTTTGGTGGCCCGTAGTAACAACTTTTATATTACTTTTGAAACTTTATTATCTTTTTCAGCATAACTACCAATAAACCTAATTAAGATCACTCTTCGTTCCATTTTCTAATTTAAATGCAGTTTTGTTTGTGTGCGACATGAGTGTTTATTAAGAGAGTGAGCAACAAAATGGGTGACCACCTGTCTCTCCATGTTTTCAAACTGTTTCTAGGTGGCCTTCTTACAAATAAAGTTGAACATCACTGTGTTTGTATATCAAAGCAAGTCAATCAGTATTCAATAACATACTGTTGAACCACAGAAGTTTCAGTTCGGTTTTCGTTTTCAATATTTATATATATTCCAAAACGTCGACTTTTCGGGTCGGTTCGGTGTGACATACATATCGAATATTATTCGGTTTAAAACAGCATGGAATTTACGCTTGTTTTTTCTTAAAAGCAAGTTGAAATTCTACTTTATATCTAAGAAATTACATTGTATATATTAAAGTTCAGTTATTTGACACAACGTAGTGATGCAAATAAAATATTGGCAAACATCGGTTTTCGGTTCGGTTCGAATTTTAGTTTCACAATTTTGGGTAACCGAAAAGTCTGCGCAAGTTAATTCTCAACGCGTCATATTCTAAAGTCTTTAAGACATACTGCAATATCCATATAGGACGAGGTGGAATAAATGTAAAATTTCTTAATTATATGAAAAAATTGAAAAAAATGTTTTAAAACAGAACTATAAAATAATTGAATTACTTTCAAGGCATAGTTTCATCTTTCATTATGTTCAATTTTCGACAAAGAAATGCTTAAGCAACTTTAAAAAATTATCAAATACGATTCATCAGTCATTGAAACTTCTACGAAAATCTAAAACTTAATCATGATGTAATTAAGGATTTTACGAAGCTCACAAAAATCCCCCAGCGTTTTTCTCAAAAGTAATATTATAATTGTATGTGGAATTATCCAGAGTTCTGTATCGTTTACCTATTTTTAGCGCTTAGATTTTCCCTTTTTGAACAAATACAAGGATTAGCAAACACTAAATAAATAAATCAAAATTTATCCACATAGTTAAATAGTTAATGTTATACTTGATTTTTAAGTCTAACTGACCTGGCGTGATTCCAATTTATGGACCCTCCCATCGACTATTAAATTGTGCAAGCAGACATAACTGGTCTTAAGATGTGGTGAACCTCTATACAATTTCAAAAATTCATTTGAACGTGTAAAGCAACACATGGTCGTTTCCTTTAACAAGTTCGAGCAAAAAACTTTCTTGGGTTTTTAGTAAATGGAATTTCTGGTACAATTTGACACAATAATATCACAAGTGCAACTTTGATGATATAGGCAGATTAATGATAAATGAAGAGGTTACAAGAGATTTGGCAAGAATCATTAAGTGAAGGGCAATCAAATAATTTATCAAACACCACAGAGATAAGTAGGGTAGGCCATTTAAAGCCAGATAAGAAATTTAAAAAATTTGAATAAAAATGTTGGAAAAATGAGATGGAATGAATAGATGCAGCACCTAAGATTCAACACTTTAACCTAAAAAACTTAATAGAATGTTCAATTTGCCAAAAATTCACTCATCCTTTGCAAAGACCTTTGTCAAGCAAAATGAATCCCAATTACATGGATGTATGTACAAGAAAAAATGTAATATATAACCCAGATAAAATATTCAAGAGATTCCATTGCAGCAGATAAACAATCCTCAATATTACCGCTTATATAATCGCCCATACCAAGACTACGAATTTGAAATTATTTCAAATATCCCTGTACAATATGAATTCTCAAGTCAAGCTGCTACTACCTCATATTTAAGTACTCGTATGTTAAATATTTTTAGAAGAAACGTGATTTTTTGGTACTAACGGGTGTCCCGCCAAAATTTCGACTAACTTCAACTCACTGTTATTTCAATTGAAAGTGCATGTTTGATGTAACAAGGCAGTCGCCATGTTGCAATTATTATTATAAAAGACAAATTGTAGCGTTGGGTGAAAATAGAAATTATGATTCAGTTTACCACTATTTAGAATAGGAATCATTTAACTAATTTCAAGATCGAGAAGTGATTACTTCATTTTGTGAGAAAAATCAACATCGCGGAACATCAGTCACCGTCGAACATCAAATGGAAGACGGAAAATCTACAACATACTGAAAATTTAAATAGGCCATTTAAAGAGCCAAAAAATGATGTCAATCTGCTTCAGCTCGGCTGGAGTAGGTTATCCTATCTTTTGTGGGAAGATCAAAGAGTGAATGGAAAAACTTATTGCGAAGTGCTTAAAAGGGACATGTGCATTTTAAATAAATTTCACATAAATGAAAACAATGTGATCTTTGGACCTGAGCTGGCAATATTTCACTATGCCAAAGCTAAGACAGATCTCCTTACATCCCATAAAATCTAATTTGTTCCAAAATCTGACAATCCTCCTAATCTTCCTCAATGTCGTACAGTTCAAAATTTTTAGTGAATGTCAAAGTCGAGTGCTTATGAGCCAGAACTATTGTCAGCTGAAGCAAAGAATTCGTTTAAAGGCAAAAAACGATTTTTCATCACCGCTATCGAAAATTCATCGCGTTGGCAGAGAATGTCCCTATTCTATTGTTAACACTTTTATAACATTTTTATTTTATATTGTTTATCAATAAAAATGGATTTGTTGACATTTGTGTTTGTTAGTCCATAATGTAATTTTTTAATTTTACCCTAATTATGCCGGGACACGTGTTATTTATGAATCAGAAGCAACGGTTATACATTTTCTTGACAATATCGTTGATAAATTTTATAGGAAACAGTCAATGGCATTAGCAACAAGTTTTCAACTCTAGCTTCCATAGAACTTCAATCATTATTTGTAATTACACAGATAACCTAAAATGTAGTTTTTTCAAAAAAAACCCAACATTGCCAATGAGTACAAATAAACGAAATTTTTAAAATTCTACACGTCATTCATGCTTATAAATTATTAACAACTGACTTTGCAGCTTCTAGAGCCTTTGCTTGGGTTTTCGTACAATAAAATGAATCTCAAATACCAAATGTCAAATTCCTTGTGTTTTACTTCTTTTCAGAGTTACATAAACCCGTTTTACACAATTGACCTGAATACTGAAAAATTCCAACCTGCATTCCAAGTCCTTTAGACAGCCCCCACAAAGTCAACATTGTCGATTCCTTCATAGTTGACTAGATAATGTGTAATTAAAAAGTTTTTTTGTAATTGAACATTAAATTTCTGACTTTTCAGTTAAATTGAAAAATCGAACGAAATGAAGAACGTTGTCAAGGTGTAATTGTAAAATGTTATACGTTATACCTGTTGTTAGGTGAAAGACCAAGTCCAACTATGTGACCTGCAATTTCGATAGTGTGGTCAATAGGATCAAACGTATTCAGTTCATCCCTCACAGGAACAGATCCGGAACATACATTGGTGAGTTCCGGCTCAATCCGCTTGATACCGATTTGATGTGGAGTGAATGTTCGATTGCCCGTCGCAAAAATCAAATACTTTGGCTAAAACGTCTAAATTACATTAATTTTAACTGATTTTATAAAGATAAGTATAAACATTGTTTATAATGATTAAAAAATTAAATATGTAAACTTCGTTTATAAAAAACTTCATCAAAATACTTGATATAAAATTGAAAATGAAAAAAAACAAAGGCAATTCATTTTACTAGAATCCAATCTGGAGTATTCTAAAATTATTAAACTCAATACTATAATCAGCTTTTGCATGCTTAAAATATGTTGTGTTCTAAACACTGTTTAAAAGAGTTTTTTAAACATGTTTTTTGCAATGTTTTTAAATGTTTTTTCAAATTCATATAGAAATTTACGCAATATATATATATATATATATATATTATATATATATATATATATATATACAAATTAGTAATAAAGTAATATTGATGCCTTAAATACAATATATTCTCATTTTAAAATATATTCTGTAAGTATTCAATAAATTATTGTTATTAGTTATGTGTTAAATCGATTCTGATTTTTCTGAGGAATTGGAAATTAGTCGTCTTTCGACCTCCAAACTTACAAAATAAGTCAAGCGAATTCCAGGTAGGAAAGAATAAAAGTAGTATTTTCTTAGTACTTATTAATTTTTGTGAAATTTTATTCATTGTAGTTAATTGCTTTGACTCGACAACAATCAATTATTTAGAAGCAGTATTGGAATTCTGTTTAGTGTATTTAGCAATAGCGTTTATTGTAACTAATATATAAACATAAATTTAAGAAATCAACACTTTTAGTTATTTGAAATCTCCAAAGCGGTTGTTCAAAACTTTGATTCACAGGGGAAAAAAAGAAAACTAAGTGATATGAGGGCAATTAAAATACAATTTCGTTGTAAATTAGTGAAAAATGAACCCCAGCACTATTGGCAGCTGCTCTTCTATCAACGAATGAATTAATTTGTTTTCGATAAATAAAAGAATGTTTTCACTGAATCTGACACTGCGAAAGTCAATACACTAATCATTACCGGATTTATCCAACAGTACACACGCGCACGGGTGCACGGGTATAATTCATTCCTCATTTTAATTAATTCTTTTGAAAACAATGACATAAATAAAACGTTAATAACATTAACGTATAATGAGTGTGCATTGTGCCACTTCCAGAAATCGTCTATTAACAACATTCATTATCGGTTACGATGACCACATTTATAATATGAATATCCTACAAAATGGAACTGGGAGCATGAATGCGACCAACAATTACAGAATATTACTCGCAACTTCTCTCAATTTTCACCAAAAAAGAAATTATGCCGCTCAACGACATGAGGCCATAAAATTTCATTTGATCAAATCCAATGGTACTAAACAGGACTGGTGCCAGCAAAATTCTAGTCTCGCAGAACTATATTCCTTTACCATGATCTATATTTGATATAATCGATTCTCATCACCAAATTTATAGCAACCAATGCTTAGGCTTCGCTTAATAACAAATTTACAGTACGAATGTCTTAATTGAGATATATTTAACGTAAACCTATCACAACTTGCTTATTTGGAAAACTATTTGATTGATGAAATTGCATTTAAAGTTTTAGGTGTAACACAGATGCATTTCCCAAAATTGGATTTTCAAACTATTTCTTCATCAAAATTTACCTCGTTTTCGACACTGGCAGAACCTATTCTAAATATCTATACAATACACTATAGCTTAATTGGAACCTACCTCACGACATGCAAATTCCGCTTGCTGTGAATTTTTGCTCTTGCGTTGCACTACTGTATCCCAAACATCTTGGAAAGATTCCCCGCCTTCGCAATCTGAAGAATATCCACTTAGATGTCCCTTATCATTTCCACTACCGGCACTTTCTAAACAAAACGAAGTAAAAGAGTGGTACTGTAATCACAAAAACATAAAAACAATATATTTAGCGATGTAACGTAAAGCGGATAATAGAATAAAATATGTAGGTCTCTTCTCGATTATTTCGAAAAGTGCAGTCTGGAGATAACGTTTTGGGCATTACGGACGAAGTGGACTACATTGGAAGAACGGAAGAACGAAAGAGTAATTAAAATATCTGTCCTCATTTCAAATTTACAAACATACCTGATAGAATAGGTCGTTCATGGCTGCACCTTAAAAATCTTCAATAAACAACTACATTTATTTGAAAAAAACTAATTAGCTCTTAAATATTTGACCATGCAAAAACAATTAAAACCTTAATCACAATTATTAAAATTTATCTTACATCAAAATGAGCTTTAGATTAAAAAAATATAACATGAGCGAAGCCTTTATTGTTGAAAAGTAGTGTCTGGGCTTTGGGAAATTGTAAATTTTAAAATCTTCCTATTTCCAGTTTTCGAGAAAATTCTAATTTAAAAATGGCGACATAATTTCAAATTTCAAAAGCAATATATATATATATATATATATATATATAT
>CABFPE010000767.1:217313-234973 GCA_900660155.1 Hofstenia miamia
TATATATATATATATATATATATATATATATCATATATCAGAAACTATTAGATTTATGATGATAAAATACACTATGCGCCAATATTAAGTGGATATAAAGTATCTGTAGGGCCAAATTTGAAATTCATATTGTTCATTCTTGTTCCTGAAAATGCAAAATTTCAAATTATACAGCTAATTTCAAAATTCAAAGTCATTTTTTTCAGAAAATATTGGATTTATGATGATATTGTATTGCGAACAAAATATAAAAGTGGATATAACGTAACTTGTAAGCCGTTTATTAGCTTTATACTATCAATACATAAGCATGAAATCCTATATTTTTACGGCTGGAATAGGTTTCATTGCATTCTTGGTAATGCAGATAAGCTTATTTTTAGTCATGTTTAGTCTTTATTAATTCAAGTCACTGTTTCAACAGTTGATCAGCTGGCCAGAAAACGAAGTAACACAACTCAGTATGGCAACGGCTTCCTGCATAACAAATTTTGACAATTTGCTACGACTTAGATCTGGGTGTTCGACAGGTTCATCGTCTCAGTAAAGATCTGCGAAAATCGGCGTCCTCAAAAAAGCTGATTCAGCCTGACATAAAAGAAGGATTACATAAAATCAATCAGTCATTAGATGATCACTTTGAGCATGGGCAACTTACATACATTGTACAACAAAATGATTCGATCAACAGGTGGACAGTTAGTATTGCCGGCGACGGCGGTTTCTTGAAAGTGACTCTATCTTTGATGTTAATAAAAGACTCGGGTGTTTGCAAGTGCTTCTTGATATGAATATCCTTCAGTACCTGAAAATTATATGAATGTCAAGCGCATTTGGATAAATTCTGGAATTGATCGCCTTCAAAAATGGCTCTTGGTAGCCTTCAACAATGTAGCTGGTGCAATATTAAAAAAAACCTTTCATTGAAAGGAGAACTCCGGACACTATCTCTCTTACAAGGATTATTGTGGACATACTATAGTTTCGGGGCACCTAAGAACAAAGCAAAAGAGTTTGGAAATGCCATACATCCTCCAATAGATCATGAAGCTAATGAGTCTGTTCCTTTGCTTGAAGTGATTCTTCCTCCTGAACTACATCTTTTGTGTGGAACAGTGCATACTATATATAGTGGAATGAAAGAACCTTTTCTCGAAGTAAGTGATTAATCGCTTGCAGTTTGCCATGTGTAACGTGACCAGCTATATGGCGGAGTGTTGTTGAAAAATGTAGACAAGCTTGTTCAAATAGCGCCAAAATCGCATACACAATTTTTGAAAAAATTTCCAAGATTTTAATTCAGTTGTGGAGGAATGTTATGATTTCCAACTGGCGGGCAATTACAGGGAGAGAATTGCAAAATTTCATGCATCCTACGCGAGAACTGTACTTAGCATCAGTCCAAAAGTACATGCCGTTATTTATCATATCATTGATTTTTGTTCTTTCACAGAAAGAGGCACTGGTCCTTGGAGTGAGCAAGCAATAGAAGCCAATCATCCTCAGTTCGAGATTATTTGGAAAAAAATCAAAATAAGTCACATAGATCATCCAAATTACGGAAATTAACTTTTGACAGCACTGAGAATATTTAATAGCCAACATCTATGAAGTTTTTCTTTCATAACAAGCTGTTGTGTTTATCTGAAAAATAGTTTTCTCAGTGTTTAATACTCTTTAACATTAAGTCAGTTAACATTTTTTAAATATCAAATTCATCCTAATTAAAGAAATACACATATACAGTCATATTTGAAGCGTATGAAGGGGAAATACATAGTACATGTATAAATAATATCTTATTATATGAACGATGGATATTCTGTGGTACCGGGAATATACTTTCGTATAATATTTGGGTGTACCTATGATATATACAATGTAGTCCTACACGGTTCAAGCTTCTGTATTGATCGTATAAAGTTAATAAACAGATATAAGTTACATTATATCCACTTTTATATTCGCTTGCAACAAATGTGATCATAAATCCAATGTTTTCTGATAAAAATAGCTTTGAAATTATAAATTAGCTGTAATATTTGAAAATGTGAATTTTCAGAATGACTATGGACAATATGAATTTTAAATTTGGTTTTACTGATACTTTTTACCCACTTTATATTGGATTTTGTATTCTGAAGGCCAGATATTGGTTTAAGCCCCTGTGGACAATGAAAACGTAAATGACCTACCAATATTAATACCGGTCATAGAAATGTCGTCAAAATGATGAGAAGATGTATCTGAAGATGTAAGTTGATAAGTCTGCAATTCTATTTTTTCTACCTCAGAATGCCGATACGGGGATTTCATTCGAGATCTAAATAACCAATAAAAATTTCGAACACCTATAGATAATTTAAGGTAGCGATGTAAAATACACAATGTCAAGATGAACACCAAACATTAGACATTCATATATTTACTGTATATCTATATATATATATATATATATATATATATATTAATATTACTNGCGGGCGGGCTTAAAATGTGCAGAAAGGTCATGTTTCCATGTGCTCTAACCGAAAACTTTGCTCTAGGTGAAAATGTAGAGTAGATATTCCATAAAAAATTGAGTAAAAAACTTGAAGTTTAGCCTTGGAATCAAGAACCGCCGCACATCAACGTTGGTGTTTGATTCTTCATTCGTATAGCTTCCACAAATCCTCCTTCAAAGTCATCCATATCTAAGTTTTCAATTGTGTAATCCTAAAGGCAGCCTCAAATTGACAAAATCCTCATATCTTCATTTTCATCTGCTAGGATACTTAACATTACATTTTCAGGGTGAGCAAAGAATACATTTCTTTGTACAACTTTCATGACAATGTCCCTAACCTTCTAATTTGGAAATTTGACGATCCTTTGAACAAGTCCAAAAACTTCGTTGCACTGCTTGTAATACAATTTTCCTGCTTAACTTGAAACCATGTTAGAAAATACACTTTAATACAAAATTCAGTTAATACCTGAAGAGTTGCAAATTGTTTTTCAATTGAAACAACATCATAGTATTCTGCTAGCCAGATTGAGCCAGCGTGAATGAACTATCGGTTCAATTTCCAAGTATTCCAAATCAGGGTTCACATGCCGAAAAATTACTGCCCAGCATATTTTGTATGCATAATGCTGATCAATGCTAAGCTCATCAACTACATTATTGGGAAGCATTGGGAAATGCTGATTCAAAATTTGTTTAAACTTGACAACTGGCCAATCAGAAACACGTCCACTAAACTTCTTTCCTATTTTTTAGAAAAATGTGTCTGGACTTTTTTGTTGTACCATTCATATTCATAAATACATGGCATATTGCAGTGCAATAAGCAAATTACCCATTGCATGGGTTTTCCTATCTTTTCCTCCAACACTCTTATCATTACATTGTATCCCATCTGACCTTATTACAGACAAGTTCGCTTTCAAAATCAGTGTCCATTGCAACAATGTGAATTGCATTTGCGATTGTACATCCTCTTCCATCTTCAGGTGTAACATGACTAAGGTAAAACTCTCCTGGTTCACCAATTATGACATAGTGCTCTTCAAGTTGGATTTTTCTATAATATTTACCATTTTCAGCTTGTAACATCACCAGTGTTGCATCTCTTGTACTATCTACATACACTGCATTCACCAATCCAAAATATTTTTTTCTTTTACTCTAGCTTCTTTTCTATACTTCATATGCTCTCGACGTAGCTTACTACGATCAACAGTTTTTTCAGTGATAATTCCAAAATCCTTCATCACAGCATTTGCCAAAGCAACACCTGCTTTGTCATATATTTGATACCTTTCACACATCTTTGCTAAGTTAGACCAGTTCTTTCTATTCTGATCAGTGTTACTAAGTGTAGTCTGTTGTAACTCTGTTGAGAAAGTTGATACTTCAGTATCGCCCGTACATACGGAATCTGCATCTGAAAAACACAATGAATCATATGCCAATTTCAAATTAAAGTTGTCACAACTTATGAAGGGGTGACTGTTCCGGGTGCTGTTTTATTGCGAATTCTTCTTTTGAAATATACATCAGAAGGTGTGAATGTTTCAACAATAGACTGACAACATTGCAACCTCAAACCTTTTTGATCTTCGTATAAATTATAATCTTGTGTCACCATATGCAATCCATACTCTTCTTCAAGACGACGGCGCTGCCTATCATGACAAAACACATCAAATAACTTATCGATGTCAGAATTGCAGTTTCCTTGTTCCTAAACGTTTCTCCACGCTTCCTCTATCTATCTAATGAACTAAATGTTTTAATTATGTCACATATTTTACCACTGATTGTTGTCCGATGAATTGGAGAAACATTACACCAAACCCCATACTCAACCAGTTCCTTGGCAACAGTTTCCGAAGCAGCTCGTTTCAGATAGCACTTTTCATTTAACACACGACAGATGAAATCACGTTTAGTGGGCAGCATGCCACCTAATTCGTCAAAAAAAACTGTTGATACTTGTAAATTCTTCTCCACTTTGCAATATCTTCGTTATGCTACTCTGTATTTTAGTAAACATTCTACAATCCCAATACTGCCTATTTATAGTGCATGTAAACCTTTAAAAAAGAATAAGTATATTAAATTTATTTTACATACTAATTTTTACATATAGGTGAATTTGTAATATGCATATTTACAATTGTAGCTCAGATTTTATATAATAGTTGCCAGTCTATGAAAATGGGACATTTCATCACTATAATCTACTAACATAAAGGAGTTGCATAATGAGGCGGTGCGCCATCCTGCATAGTTGCGTTATCCGTAATAGTTGCCTCTTTTGAGCCAATTGAGGGCAGACATGTGTCTGCAGCATACCTAGATAATTTTCTTTGTTTATTGTTGTATCAAAGAAGAATGGTGTTAGACAAAATGATGATGTGAATCCAAACCAAATAGCAAATTAATGGGAAGCAAACTTTTGGTTAGGGTATGAGTTGGTTTCACTGTGCTCCATATCTGGCATTTATGTCTATTTATATCTCCATTTATGAGTAGGTATGCTTCATCACTCCATAAAATTAGCGATTACTGGAAAGCCAAATTGCAAAATTTGCGCGCTTTTCTTTGTCATATTCCGTAATTTCCTGTAATAAGCGTATTTTTTAAGGATAGAGATTCAAATGAATGCGCAAATTGTGTTGGACACTCTTTTGGGTAAGGCCAGTTTTCCTTCTTACAATTCTGATAGATGTTGATAAAAATTGATTTTTCGTATCTTCCATGGCCTTTTTCACTACTCTAGAGGCCACCAGACTAGGTCTTACCCCTTTGAGTGTCTTGCTACGCTTGTGCAATCGCACGGATCTTTAACAATATTCCTTTCTTTCTTAAAAATTCGCAAAGCAGCTTGTGGACTGTTTTTGCTGGCATAATAGCAGCGTAGTAAACCTCGTCTAGTTTCCAAATCCATTCGTGCACAAAAAATTCTAAATACAAAATAATATCAATGTTAAAACAACTCATATATTTATAACTACATTTACGGACCAATCAAATGAAAATAAATGCAGCAGTTACTATACAAGCATGCATGCATATTACCTCATTAAAATCCTGCGTTACTTATGACTCACCCTGTATATATATATATATATATATATGTATATATATATATATATATAATCTTTAGCAAAATATTGAAAAAAGATACTGATAGGAGTTTTTGATTTATTTTTTCGATATTTTCAAACATTTTCGCTCACTTGATCATGACTGAAATGTTCCCCGTCAAAAATCCTGCGTACACCCTGACTGTAATGGCTGATGCTAAAGCAATAAGCTCTTCACTGAAATACCACAAATGACTAGCAAACTTTCGTAGAACAGCCACCAGTGATTTTAGAAGCATCAGATCATTTCTTGGGGCTACTGGTGGCAGAGAAGAGCAAAATCAAGATTTCGTTTAATGGCTGACATCAAAAATACAGTGGTCTCGAATCCCTCTAAGTTCGCGAGGGTAAGATCAAAGACATTTCGGAAAAGGAAAACCTGTAGGGGATAGATAAGGGTGGCCATAAAGCGAGCTCTGTGAATAGCTCTTGGTTCTTTTATTTGAAAGCTTTTAGGTGGAGTGCGTCGACAGAAGATTAGTGTGAATTGAAGTAGTTCAACTTTGGCAGACATTATTCCCATAAGTCTCCAATGCAGTAGCCACTTACGCATCCTCCATTCCATGCTTGCAATTGAAACATTTAGCTTTTGGCCAGGAGCTCCTAAACCATCTAAAAAAGAGCAATTTCTGGAGCATTCGACGGCTCATGGTGACAAAGAACACTTCCTTTAATATAATTTCATGCACATGATTACGACAGGCCAGATGCAGATGCTTTCTACCTAACATGCTCTCAAATAACATACATGTTCTCTTTTTCTTACCTGTTTTACTAGAGGTCGTATCAAAGCAAATGAAAGAAATGCAGTTCTTCAAATCCCAGTCTGCAACTGTATTATACAATGCTTCCGGCATAGCTTGGCGTGTTCCAGAAGGTAACCTGGGAATACACAAAAATTGATCAATGCCATTTCCAGAGACAATATTGCATGCTCTGTTCCAAATGTCTTGAACTACTCTTAAGGTCCGAATTGCTGCCCCATGTTTTCACGTACCACTCTCTTTATTAATTTGATGTAGATATATCTGGAGAATGCTACCAATAGACGGAAGTTTGCATGTAGATAAGAAATCATTTTCAAGCATATATATATATATATATATATATATATATATATATACATACATACATACATACATTCCATGTATAGTCTATGAGACTGAGATTTGATGTTGTGAAAATGGCGATCTGCTTTTGCAGCACAAAAGCCTACTTTGTTTTATAATATATTTCGTTGGGAAATATGACTAGGGTAAATATCAAAATTACTTTGTTGGAACGCATTTAATAGGTTTAAGCCATTAATTATAAAGTATTCTTAAGGGAAATGTGTTTCTTGAAAAATATTTTTTACATACATAATGAAGTCTAATGAGCCAAAATACTTTGTAATGAATTTAATATAATGTAAACCTTGATTTCCCGAAATTCGTATTTGGACATGTATTCAAATTTTCTTCTTTTAAAGAACTGGCACATTTAACAAGATTATTTGAAGACGATGATGAAAAAAAACTGCAAGATGTGTCGGATTCTCTTTCACTGTAATCTGGTTGACTACTGAATTGGTCAAACTTCTCATTCTGATCTTCTTCCACTGAATCTTCTTAAATAAGTTAACATTACTAATATAAAATGTCTAGTGTTTAAGAAAGTACTTCATATACATGCTAAAGAACCCCCTTTTTTCAAGTTCCTCAATGAGCCACATTTTATAACATACAGTTTCTTTGAGACATTTTCTCACTTTCATATCAGTCAAAATAAATCAAAGTAGAGCAGCAGCGGGTTTTATACAAAACATTTCTTAGAATTACAAAGCAAGAAATGCATTGAACTTATTCAAATACCAATAGTTATTCAAACTTCTTCTTAAAGAGGAAATTAAACACTTTGCGCGAATTAATATCAACAAACAGTTTTGATACAAATTTTAGCATCGAAGAAAAACAAAAACGCGCATATATACATATATATATATATATATATACAGTACTGGCCAAAAGTTTGGGAACAGTAACCTGTCTAAAGCGTGTTTTATGCTATTTCCTGGAAACTTCGTAAAATTCCTGAAATTCCCAATTTTTTCTTAGAATTTACAACAGATTCATTTAGCTAATCAAATTAACACAACTTTAGATTTACACATAATACATTTTCACTGAAAAGCACTATCATTATAGTTTGAAATATGTGCCGTGGTAGTGAAATTTCAGCAACAAAGCGTGCTAAAATTCATATCTTGTACGAGGAGGGGTACAATTATCGCATTATAGCTGTTAGAATGGGCGTGTCAGTATCTTCGGTCTCCAGAAGTGTTACCCCCTATCAGCAACTGCAAAATTTTTCCTCTCGCAAGCAGTCTAGAAGACCAAAAGTGACGACCCCTCAGACTGACCGTCTCATTCACCGTTACGTCATCTTCTGAAGTCAAAGCAAATCTAGCGGTCGTGCAGAATGTATCAACACACGTTAATTGAATACTACCTTTGACCTTCCATCGTGCAAACCGGCAGCCAAACGCCGATTGTCTTCAAAGAACATTTGAGACCGGTTGTGCTTCTGCAGGCAATACCAACACTACACTCCTGAGATGTGGCATCAAGTAATGTTTAGAGACAAATCCAAGATTTGCCAGTTTACATCATACCGGCCACACGTCCGACAACCAAGAGAAACCAAAGATTCAGCACACGTTATACCTAACAAACTGTCCGCTCAGCATCTTCTGTGATGATTTGGGGTGCTATAACTGCGAATGGGCGTGCTGGTCTGCATTTTATTCCTCACAACGAGACAGCCACAGGCAAGGCCTACCTCAAAATAATTCAGGAGAAAGTTCCCATGATTATGCAGCTTCGCAAAACATCTGTGCTACAATAAGATGGTGCTCCTTGCCACAGTCCCAAAGTTGTGAAACAGTGGATTGCATCACAAGACTTTCGGCTGCTTGAGAACTGGCCGGGAAAATCCCCTAGACCTCAACTTCATAGAAAATTACATCAAAAACTGTCTGAGGAAGCGCCAATGCACATCACTCGACGATCTGAATTAAAGTGTTATGGTGCACAGAAATTACTGATGATTATTGTAGTAAGCTGGTCGAGTCAATGTCAAATCGCATTGCTGCATGTTTGGCCAATAATAACGAACATACAAAATATTAGTGAGTTTTTCGGAATTAATTATTTACTTTCTACACGGTGTTATCATATTGTTTCTGCATTTTGTTATTATATTGTTTCTACATTGCGTTTTATAGTGTAAAATACAAAAATTTATAAATTTGGAAAGTGTTCCCAAACTTTTGGCTAGTACTATATATATATATATATATGTAATATTATATATAATATTTGATAATCTATCTGCACAAGAGAATCACTTAGTGTACAATTTGATTGAAGTATAGAAGAGGCCCTCCTAATTTTACAATTTTACATGTATTGACTTTGTTTACATGCATATGATGTATTTTTTCTAATAGTATGCGTTCTGACTGAAAAGTGTGATATTTAAGAAATTTCAAACTGAACAGAGTTCCCATCATGAAATCTTGAATGATGGCCTACATGTACTATGGGATATGTTTGTATTGACATTTGATTTACATTTTTACATTAAGAATACCCTATTTGTATTTTTATTACTGAATTAATAAATAATTTGTTCTAATGTTTCACATTATAAACTAGTTTAGGGCTCAGTTCGACTCACCCAGGCCTTCTAATAAAAAACACAAACCTGAAGAGTAGCCATTCCCATCTTTAATATATGTACATATATTAAAGTTGGTCGTGGTGTTGCCTATAAAAATATGGCTAAAAGTTCCAAGACAGATCTGCTTAAAATGCTTAAACAAAAATCTACGGAATAGCGTTAGCTCTAACAAAACGATGAAATAGTAAATTAAATTCAATATAAATAGCAATGAAAATACTTACTAATGAGAGAATTTTCTGCTATTAGTATTCTTCTAATAGAGCTGGCATTAAGATTGGCGAATTTGAATAATCGTAGGACAACAGCTTCATCATCACTGGCAACTTGACTTGACTTGTTCAACCAAATCGCTGAACAGGAAAAATATTGACCAAGCCAATGTAGGTTGCCTGACAGCAGATAGCTATCAGAAATCCAAGTACCAAATACGTCGTATGGCTTGTTTAAAACACGCGCTTGTATTGTGAATTTATCTAAATTAAAGTAGTGCGCACATAGAATCACATTAAAATTCCTCAATTCATACCTTCGAGATTAAAAATGGCAATTTCTCCAGAATTGCTTTGTGGTCCAAAATGCACGCCAGACACAAGTAGAAGAGTGTCCGAGGGATTAAATTGGGAGTATTGGGTGTTTTGCCAAGTAAAATTCTTCATATCCTGACTGTATTTTTCTGTTGAAGGCGAAGTAGCATTCCAAACCTAAATTATTCAGTAAGAGGGCTTATAGGGTGCTACCAAAAGAATGTCCTTTATTGAAAAACAGCGTACATCGTATATTTTGTAAAATAATAATAAATTAGTAAATAAAGTGAGTACTCTAACGAATCCGTCCTTTGAACAAGTTGAAAACATCTTTCCATTATGTGAGAAAATGACGTGTAGAACCTGATCACTGTGCTGCTTTAGAGTTTCGACTGCAATACAGGGAGAATGCATATACAAACGATAGAATTCTTCATACCAACTGGATTTACCCTTAAGCAGGCTAGTTGAGTAATCCAACTAAACAACTATTAGCAAAAAATTGAAAATATTCTGCATCCTGATGTATTCTAAAGCTAACACGAATGTATTGCAAAGAACATCAGCGCTTGAAGTCTTATGGAAAATGACACATACGAGTTATACAATAACTTTCACTTCCAAAAAATTCCAGAAACAAGCAAAACTATATGTATATTTGCTGTTACATAGTGTATAGGGTATTTCAAAATTTATTAAACACTGTTCGTCTTAACTCATTAGGAATTCAAAATGAGCAGCAGCTCACTTTCATTTCTAAGCACATCACTAACTGAATTAAATGTATAATGTTAACTAGGAAATTGTTGAATCTCTTTATCAAGTTACTAAATTAGAGGAAAGTGCTTGTAACTTGTGATCTTGTTCGTTGGAACAATGTCGAAGGCGAAAAATTTTATGAACACCAGCTCACATACAGGAATATTCTAATATAGGTTAATTAATTGATACTTCGATCGCCATTGGCGTATCATAATATGAAATAAGTTAAATATTGATAGCATATATTGCTAAAATAAACCATATATCACTGCAGAATTTGTGTACAGATACAATTGTAAAATTTGTTATTTTGAAATTCAATTATTGATCAATTCTTTAGTTCTTAAATAAGAACCTCAAATTAATGCTATTAGAACCTTGATAGTTTAAGAACTGTTCATAAAGTATTGAACATTATTTATTATTATACATAAATTAATCCTTGAAACTTAAAAAATAACTGATAAAATAAAAAATGACTTTGAATTCAATAAAAATCAGGATATTAATATATTAAAAACAATTGAAATTAAAGCTTACATTATAATAATTCTTAAACACATGCATCCAAAGTAATTCGTCCTTTGATAACACATACCAATTTCGACAAACTGCGGAGCAATGAACGATATCTCTGAATGAAAGGTAGCGAAAAAAATTTAAAACCAAACAAGATGGTAATTCGTTCCATAAAGATTCAACAGATCCTGAACATATTTCATATATTGTGTATATAAAGAGTATTAAACATACCAAGAGGCAAACCCATATTTCTTGATATCCAGATACTGAAATAATGTAAGATAGAGTTTCTATATTAATATCGAACAGCACATTTATGAATTCTTTAAATATGCAATCGGTAATATGTAGGAGCTTCTAAAATGAGATAACTAACCTTACAGCTGTATTACTAAAATTGTTTTTCTTAGAAAATATTAATGTTGAAAGTCAATTTGCTACATTTTTCATTGAGACAAGATTGAATCTCTATAATACCAATTAAGCATCTGTGAAAATTTATTTCTATTTATATCGCGCTACCAAAACCAATTTTGAAAATAAATCACTAAATATTTAAAGATAAACTCATGAATAATTCTATTAGAAGCCAAGAATATACACTGTGGTAATAATGAAGTATTTCCAGTATTATATTTATGTAGTCAATGTGCATTGCTGTACAATAGCTAAAAATTAATCTAATCATTAAAACTATGCTAAAACTAACAAATGAAACGCATGTATGATGGTTATGAAATGACTAACAATAATCAAGTTTGTTACAATTATTTCGAGGTCACATATACGTAAACAAGAGCATATTTGCAACAACACTCAATTTTTAAGATCCATTCTCTAAGAAAACTAAATTCAATTTGGTAAACACAATAAAGAAACTTTTAGAATATTCTGGCCAATTATTTTCAGTAAAACAAACATGTGAATGGCAATTTATAGCAAGAGCACTGCTTTTTATAACCAACAAATCACATATTTAGCCATTGATTAGTAATGAATTAAACGACCGACATCAAGGAAAACACTCTACAACGATTGTACCATGCACATGTTTTTGAGTGTTAGTAATTTTCTGCGCCCTTTCATTAAATAACGTCTTAAAAAAACTAGCTCTATGTGTTTTTCTGGAGAACCACATATATCATTGAAATTTTTGCAACATAATACATTTGTATAACGGCGTTATTGTACTTTAGGGGACCCAGTTTGAGTGACGTCATAAAATGGGTATTAAACTCTAACCTTAACCCTAACCCTACTCTCCAACCAATGCAATTATATTGCATTTCATTTTGTTGATTAATTTTTTTGCAAAACACCCAAGTTTTGAGTGAGGGATTGGGGTTGGGGTCCCCTAAAGTACAATAACGCCTGTATAACTTGCAAATAATTAATCGTTTTATTAGAATTCTACGAAAAAAATTGAACCTCACCGTTCAAAATTTTCTAGGACCATGCCCGGAGCATCTCTGTGGACGCATATAATAAACATGGATCCCTACCTACATCATGTTATTAGAATACATCATAGTTTCAAAATTAGTTGAAAGCGAGGCGTGCTAAACAAAACATATTGGATTAAGTTAAGGCATTGGAATATTACTAGTAAAATAACGTCGCAGTTTATTATGATTAATGAAGCAATATACATGAGGTGCACATCATAAGTATTAACAAAACAGCATATTACTAATCAATTACTCATAAATAATGCCTAGAAAATTACAATGTTCAAATTGAAGACATTTTATGTAATAATTGAGTTTCTGATAAAGAATTGAATCGTTGTTAATATACAAATACATTGTGGATAATATCCATAACATCTAAATGGAAAATTTAAATAGCACAATGCACATGCGCTTAAGATTTAAAAACAAATTTTTGTGTAAAATAGTATTTGATTGATTGATAACCATTCCATTACTATAATATCGTGAAACCCTAAGCCAATCAAAATTTAATACTTTCAGACGATTCTAAGAATTACGTTTTACAAATATATATTTGATAAAATTCGCATTGTAATAAATAAGCAATTTGTAAATGTTAAACATAATTTCAAAAAAGTATTAAAAGTATAGCTTTTTAATGTTCAAGTATTTTTTAAAGTACTTTACAATAAATTGTTGTATTTGAAATGAATCCACATCTTAAATTTTAGTGAAATTTTCACAAATGTAATCAAATTTAAATTTTTTAAGCAATTCACGATTTAAAAGATAGAAAGCTTAATTATTTCATAATTCAAAAATGGAAGTCTGTAGCTGTGTTTGGATGCAAATAATGTTAAGTACTTAGTGTTAAAAGATCATTGCGGTTTGTAGGCAACCTAACCTAATGCTCTCACGTTCACGTGTAGTAATTTGATATAAGACCCAAATTTTGCAATTTTCTGTGAAGAGCTTTTCACGATTTTTTCGGCGTATCTGTCAAATCCGTTTTAGAATGTAATTTTTGTCACCCATCCTATTTATCTAACGAAAATAATTTTAATTGCCAAAATATGCCGTTATTTTATGACGCCACCACAACTGGGTCCTCTAAATTAAAATATAATTTTTAATCATTGTTTAGACCGCTGTAATTTTAAAATATACTGCACTTAGCGAAGGTTTTTGTTGTGCCAAAGAACTGCTGACAAAAATGTGTCCAAAAAAATTATGAGATTTCGGAAAGTTTGTCATTTCTCGAAAACCAACCGCAAAAATCTGAAGCCGGATGTGTCCAACCCTCAAATCGGAGATTGAGGTCGCTGTCTCTAGCTCGATACAGAGCTCTCTCCCAGAATTGGTGGAAAAGTTTATTAAAGAAAAAGTTATTGATCTGCTTAATATCCCCCAAAATCGGAAAACTAATGTTTCTGAGGATACGACTTGTTCTGTTCGACTTCAGGGAATGCCTGAGTCTGGTAAAACGTATTCGGAGCGCACCAAAAACGACTTACAAGAGCTAGGCAGTATCGTCAGTTATCTTGGGCATGATTACTTCAGTTCGCTGACTTGGTAAATTAAATGAAAAAATCACTCAGCCAAAAACCTTGGTTGTTTCGTTTAATAATTCATGGGTAAGGCGGAAAATTTTAGCGCAAGCTCGCATTCTGAAAATTATAAACAGAGCATTTATTTCACTAATGCTATCTAAAGAGAAGCACGAAATTGAAAAGCAAATTTTGAAGAAAAGATATACCATGATTTATGAGGAGGGAAAAAGTAAGGAAGACTTTCGGATACTCAACTTGAAACTGTATTATAAAAACAACCTGGTAGAACTCGACTGACTATCCACTTGCACCACTCATTTACTTCTTAACTGATAATCGTCTTAACAAACGTCTGGATCTTGTTAATTTTATTTATCACTGCAACTTATGTTTTATTTTTCTTGTTGAGACATGGTTCGATTCCAGTTTTCTGTCATCTGAAGTTTTTCCGTTCACAAAATTTTCGCTGATCAGGAAGCTAAATAACATGTAGGGCTCCTCATCTGCTGTACCGCGGAGTTTCCTGTTGTTAATGTCTCGAATTCGACTCATGAATTTAGCCTTGCCTGTATTGCACACCTTTACTGTAGAAATATTGTGGAACTTTTTATTATTTATAATCCTCCAACAAGTTCCCGATATCGAATTTCATATGCCCGATTAATTGAGTCTATTCAGTATTATAATCGTAGTTTTCAAGGTTACTGCTCCAGAAAATTCATTTCTGGTTCTGATACTCACATTATCGGCGATTTTAATATGCCCGATGTTTGTTGGACTACGTGCACTTCTCCGAATGCTGATGATAATGAATTCCTCGATTATATATTTCAGGAAATCTTACCCAGATTGTTAAAGATGCTACGCATATTCATGGAAACGCACTAGACCTGATTTTTACGACAAGCACTAATATCAATTACCTCGTTGCTACTGATGCACGGAAGCTTTCGGATCATTACCCTGTACTCGTATACACAAATTCGCCTGCCCGACAGATTAAGAACTTTTCGTCTGGTTATTAGAAAAATCCGTTTCAACCCCAGCTCTTTAATATGAACATTCGCGACTTTTCCTAATTTATTTCCTGCACTTATGATTTGAATTTTGCTGAGGTTTATGAGACGAAGAAGTTCCGTCACTCAATTAGTTGCCTACCTTGACCTCCTTTACAGAAATCACGATCGAAATATTACGACTATCACAGTGTATTTTGATTTTAAGAAAGCATTCGATTCTGTATCGCATGATAAGCTATTGGAAAATCTCTGTAACTTTGGTTTTGACTAAAAGTTTTTAATGCTGTTTTATTCTTATCTTACCGGCCGTCTTCAGGTTGTAAGGGTTGGTTCTTATTTTTCTAACTTTCGGCCTGTAACGTCGGGCGTTCCCCAGGGCAGTGTTCTGGGAACGCTTCTATTTTTATTATTTATTAATGATCTTCCTGATGTTATTGATTACTTAGAATATTTTAGTTTTGCTGACGATTTCAAACTGGTTAATTTTATTTCTGGTGAGGCACTGCAGTCCGACATCAACAAACTCTTCCTCTGGTCCTCTGCGAATTTACTAGATTTTCATCCAAGCAAAACTAAATATATTTCCTTCTCATCGCACAAGACTCCGACTGCTCTCTTGCCTTAAACGAACATGACCTTAAAAAGACGGAGGAAATTCTTGATCTCAGATTATTTATTCGCAATAATTTAAAATGGGATAAGCACATAGCTGCCAAACTTGGAAAGTAATCAGGCGCTACACTTTATAAAGCGTTCTGTGACGAGAAATGCACCTTCGTACCTTAAACTCAAACTTGTAAAATCTTGCGTCGTGTCCATACTTGTTTATTGTTCAGCTACCTGGTCACCCAATATAAAAAGTCTGAAGTCACTTGAATCTTTCCATAAGAGAGCCCTAATCTGGGTAGCTAGAAAGAAAGACTATAAGAACCTGTTAATTCAGCTGGGAGAATTGTCTATTTGTTACTAGCTTATATTGTCTGATCTGATTCTAATTAGGAAAATTGTCAATAATAAAGTCGATCTATCTGGACATTCCTTCTTCCATCACTTTCTACATCCGTAGTTATGCAGATTCTTCCGATTGTCCTCTGTTTCAGCTTCCAAAGACTATAAAGTTCAGCACAAACAACTCGTTCTTTATTAGAACCGCTACTGCTGCAAACGAACTCTTAAAGCGTGGAGTTATTTTCTTCACGTGGACCTTGGACAAATACAGGACAGCACTGAAAACTCATCTTTCCGCCATGGTCATCTGTTACGTGTACTTTTTATATAAAGAGCTTTTGCACCAATTGTGCCTTGCTATTTATTTATGTTAATGTAACTTTTCCATTAGAGAATACAAGTCTTTCAATAATAATATGGACCCCAGAACCACATTTCCATCTAACACAGAATTTAGGAAATTATTTAGGCAGCTTTAAATCAATGCATCTAATAGTTCTCCTTTGCCCGCACAACTGTAATAGACTTAACCTTTTTTCTTACTAAACTAGAAGTGATATAATTTTTTATTAACGCTAAAGGCGATTATGTTCCATTCGCACACCAACTAAGTATTTTTAAAAATGAAATTGTTTATGATTTTTATTATAATTATTTAATTATTATAGTTAACACAAATCTATTTTGGTTTTAATGTTGTTGAAAATGTTGGAATGTAAGCAATACCCTGAACAAGAAAGGTGTTGTTGCTAGTGAGAGTGAAAGTGAAGTTAGCATTGCATATTTTGAAAGCAATAGCAATGATTGCACGCATTTGATGCATTTAGTAGTGATGACCATAAATAAGTGGCAGCACAGCGAGGAGAAACAAAATATTCTTGCCCACTGCACTAACTCAGTCATCTTAGCAATATTCAATCCTTTTATTAAATTACAGTAATCCGATAATTTATGGCATTGGGAAATATTATATTCTTATATCCTCTATTCCTCATGACCAAGCCATTTCACCCAATGTCAAAAAATATCAGCTTCCCTCCTCGCAGGTCACGTCCTACCGCCCATTGGCTATTCTATCTCGACTGTCTATCATCTTTGAACGCCTTGTTTTTCGTTATGTATTCCCAAAAATTCGTCACCTCATCTCTTCTTTCAGCATGGCAACCTTCCTGGTCGCTCTACGATTACTAACCTGCTCAATCTGATCGAAAACTGCTACTTTCACTCTGATAGTAATGATCCTGGTTGTATTATCTTTCTTGACATCTCAAAAGCGTTTGATCGCCTCCCTCATTCCATTCTGCTTGGCAAGTTACGTTTATTTGGTTTTGATGTGGATTTCATCGAACTGTTCCATTCTTACCTGACCAATCGCCACCAGTGTGTCAAAATCAACTCGTCTATCTCTGCTCCTGTCTCCGTTACTAGTGGTGCCCCTCAAGGCTCAGTGTTTGCTGTTCTTTTCTTCCTCGTTGCCATTAACGACCTCCCTCATTCTGTTCTCAACTCGTCTTGCCTGTTGTATGTCGACGACACTGC
>CABFPE010000767.1:243563-274123 GCA_900660155.1 Hofstenia miamia
TTCTTCCATCATCTTTTCCTTGATTGCTGCTTCAGTTTCTGCATCTACTGGTTCTGCTGCTTCTGCCACTTCTGTCTCAACACCTATCACTTCAACTTCCCTTTGCTTAGCCTGTTCAACTCTCTTTTTCCTCCTACTCTCATCCAACTGTAACTTTCTCACTTGCCCTGCAAGCCTCTGCTCTGTAACTTCTAATCCCGTTCTTGCCTTCCTCCATTCTTCCAACATTCTCTTCCTGTAACCCCTCTCATCTGGCCTGCTTCTTCTGTAACACTCCAATGCTGTCCTGTTCTGCTCATCTGTCCACTTATGCCGTTGTCCATGTCCATTGGTCTGTGTGGATCCTATACTGCTACTTCTCGAGTACACACTCCCGATTGGGGAGTCCGCCTGTTGTCCGGAGATTCTTAGCACCCTCTGACCATTGAAGGCCTGCCGGGGACTGAGGGCCTTTGCTCTATCATGACTTTTCATTTATATGTTTTTATTATTTCACCCATTCCACACTTAAGAATATGGACTAAGCCATGGATTGGGTTGACCCAACCCATTTATAACCTTGATATTCTAGGTCCCATTAGATTTGTTACCAGTCCCACTCGAGGAAATATTCTTCTCTTGTTCTTTATTGTCTCAGTCCCACTATCATATTTAGTCACAGGGAATCCCATGGGACTTAGATGGCGTTTCAGGAGTGTGCTTTATATCTTAAATACATATTTATTTCCTTCCATACATAATTGATATGAATTAATTAATATGATGCCTTCGTTGTTATTTAGAAATGAATAGGTATATTTAAGAGTTGTTGTCTTAGCAACAGCTGTATAACCGATTAGATGAACCCCTTACTTTTATTAGGCTTAAATTTTTCGTTTATTTAGATTCCAAATTGGTATCACCAAAGTTGTTTTTTTAAAAAATGTTGTCCTTTAAGTCACACAGAAATCGGTGGATTTAGCAATTTACGTTGGAATGACCAGGAAAAACTGAAAAGTCGCATTCAAGGTATGCTATTCTGAATTGCATCATAATCGCATATTTATGTATGCTGTCGATAGTGTTTCATTTGACGTTTATCATATTTTTAAAAGTTTTTTTGTAGGAGAGGAACTTTTGGATGATGAAGGTGATAACGCTAATGATTCGGATTCAGATGAAGAGGAGTTTGACGGAATTGTGGAAAAGGCTGCTTCAGGCAGAAGTCAGTGTAGAACTTGCTTTGATAAAATTGAAAAGGTAATTATCATATATTGAGCTTTTTATTTCTACAAATTAGTAAACAGTATATTCCCATTTGACTACTAAAGTCAAATTTTTATAACAAACATATAGCAAAATGAGTTGCATTAAGCAGATTGTTGCAAGTGCCCTATCACCAAAGTTAAATTTTGAAATGCATCTATAACGGTACACTAGGGTGGTACATGATTCGTTTAATATCTATTTCCATAATCTGTGATCACACTGATCAAACAGGAATATCATACTCAAGTAGAAAAGACAAAAATTTGAGGAGCAATTAGCAATTTGGCTACATTTTATATATATTGACTTACCATTATCATTGGAATACTCATGCAAAATATCAAACAGTGAATTATAATAGTCTAGACAAACGGATTTGTTTAGGTGGGACATATATATATATATATATATACCACCAACCTCCAATGGGTTGAGCAATGATATTATTAGATTCATATAGTGGGTAAAGGGGAGAACTGTGTTCTACTAGCAAAGTTTGGTTTCAAATTTTCAACTAAACTGGTTTAAGCTTTGGGCATTAAATATTTCAATTTTTGAGTTTCTATTACAAAGTTTTGTTTTATAAAGATAACACTGTTGCGCCACAAAATTTAGAAGTGATTATGGGAAGCATGTATATAGGCTGTATCATAAAAAACGACCCCAAATATATATTTAAAATGATTGAACAAAAGCAAAAAACGACAACACGAGTTTAGATGTAATTACCATCTATTTCTATTATCTTCCTCATGTGATCTACGGCATTTTCCAAGGTTTTGTACATTCTTTGTTTCTTGAACTTTGGCAGCTCAGCCGCTAGGGGTGGGGTTAGGGTTAGGGTTAGCCACTAATTTCTTGAGATGACTCACAGTGTTTTGTAAGTGCTTCTAGCCTTGGAACGACTGCCGAATAAGGCGAATGTTTCTTCCGTCCAAATATTGTGATGTTTCTGCAGCTGAGTGAGGTCGGGCATTGTCATGCTGTACCCTCATGTTTTCCGGAAAAATTGGGACCTGCTGCTGACGTAAAAAATTTTCTAAATTTGTGAGGAAATCAACATATCTATTAGAAGTAATATGTTCGTTTGTAGCCAATACTTCGAAATAGTGATAACCCTGTTGAGAAGCTGCCACGATGACAGGAAAATTTTTCTCCATATTGGTTCTACGGGCTGTTTGACGCCTGACAGTGTCCTCTTCAGCATCCATCCAACTACCGATTTTGTTAGGGGCTGCGACTTTCCGACAGTAAAAAAATTTCTCATCAATTGTGACTAAGTTGGCTTTAGCAATTCTAGAAGTTAGTAGCTCTACCATATCTCTACAACGTTCAACACGAACAAACTTGTTCCGATCCGATAAGCAATGAGGCACCCATTTCGTATGAAACCATAGCTTGCTTAAGTCTTCAGTGAATATTCTTTCAACAACTGTGTGCGATATGTTGAGTTCGGCTGCAATAGAACGAAGAGTTAAACAGCTATCCCCATCGATTAAACTCTTAACAGCATCCACGTTATCATTTCTATTGTCACTTCTTGGTCTGCCACTGCCTTCTTTTCTTTCAAAACTGTCCCGTGAGCTTTCTTTAAACTCCTGGCACCGTCTTCTTATTGTACGAACACTCAAGCATTCTTCAGGCCAGGCTTCAACCATATACCGGTGAATTTGGGTAGCATTTAAATTGCATTGTCGTAATGTTTCGATAAGAAATAGAAGTTTATCTGCTGTGCATTCCATATTGTGATTATGACGTGTTGTCTGATTATGGCGTGATTATAAACGCGTGTTAAGTGAGTGTGTGTGTCTGTGTGTAATTATTTCATTTTCATTTTATGTGAGTTGGGTAAAAATAACGTCATATGATTGGTGTTTGTATAATGCTTGCTTGCATATAAATAAAAATGTTTTCTGGAGGTCGGTTTTTATGATGCAACCTATATAATAAAATTGTCGAAGTATATACTTTGGTTTCTTGCACTGCATTTGTTATGAACTTTAAATGATTTTTATTTATTTAGGACCATCTCCGTATTGGGGTTAATACTGAATATTCAGATGATCATTATGGCTATTTGTAAGTAATGAATTTATCACATTTATCACATCCCTAAACAAGGATGTTGTAGATATTATTTTAGCTGAATATGCAGGGCTGCTCAGTTATTGCAATGTTTGGGTTACAATCAAAATAGGAAAATAGTTTTATTGGGTTTATAAAGAAATTCAAATAAATAATTTCCATGTGTATGTTTGAAGACTGTTTTTAGCTATGGTCCACAAGCCGCATTTATCAACTCTCAATGATCTAAACAAGGATGTTGTAGATATTATTTTAGCTGAATATGCAGGGCTGCTCAGTTATTGCAATCAAAATAGGAAAATAGTTTTATTGGGTTTATAAAGAAATTCAAATAAATAATTTCCATGTGTATGTTTGAAGACTGTTTTTAGCTATGGTCCACAAGCCGCATTTATCAACTCTCAATGATCTAAACAAGGATGTTGTAGATATTATTTTAGCTGAATATGCAGGGCTGCTCAGTTATTGCAATGTTTGGGTTACAATCAAAATAGGAAAATAGTNATATTGTGTGAAAGTAATTTTTATTTAAAAGTTTTAAGTGTCAAGCTAAGCAATAACATATTTTTCATTTAGTCTATATAGAGTTCATCTACATGAGGAGTTCAGCACTTCAAATAATGACGGAATTTTCTTATGGATATAAGTTATTCAATTTGGTATATATATTCACATTAGTAATTTTTTGTTTTTGGTGTTATTGCCAATGCTATCACTGGTGTCTTTCAAAGATAGCGCTAAATATAATTCCTACCTAAAAAATAATATTTACCAGGCGTCCCTACATATTTGCCGTGCATTTATACAACTCTTATTAAGCAAATTTGTAAGAATTGCAGTAGATCATTTTCATGCTCATGGTTTGTGAGGAATTACTTCCAGAAGATTCTAAAATATCAACTATACTTTAGTATAATACAGATTAGTATTGGGTAAAATTTTCTCATTCAAATTACACATATTACTCAATTTGGGTTAAAAGAGAACATCAATTGAGTAGCTATAGCTAGTACTTAGTATATAGACTCACTGGGGAAAAGTCATGTGGATAAATAGGTTTCACAAGTGTATCAATTTCTTGCATATCTTTGTAATTTATTTATATAGATTGTAAATGTACTACTTAGATTTGTTTAACCTTTCGGTTAATGTGATTACAAACTTCTGTTGCTACTATGAATCACTTATCTTTCTATGGGACCGGAATTTTATTGATCCCAATCATAATCAGTCCAATTTATATTTAATCCCAGTCCCGCAGTAGGAATTTGTTTTGTCGCATGTGGTCCCACTGCATAACTTCTATTATGAAAATATTGACAAAATTATTATCAAATATTTTTCAAGTCCTATGGGCCTCACAGTTATTAGTAGCTTTAATTTAGAAATTAAATTTTGGCTAGTTAAGAAATTGAATTTTAGCATTATGATGGTTTATTTAGTTTTTTGCTGGATTCTGTGTGACTTTGCATCTTACAATAACATTGCCTGTAAAGTGACACATTCTGGGCTTTTTAATATTTNCACAAGCCGCATTTATCAACTCTCAATGATCGTGAAGAAAATTTTTATTTGCGAATGTTGCAAGCGTTCTAGGGACACCTTATTTTTCTTCTATTGTATGTCACTATCCTATGTCCAGCATATACGAAAACGTTGTACATGAATGGAATTATTATGGATTTTCATGGGTGATTGATATAAGGCATCAATAGCACTTTAATATGATTAAAATTTAAAATATATATCGTAATTATCATTTATTATACGAATTAAAAACAATAATACTTAACTGCATACGATTATTTGTAAGTAACTTTATATAAATGTATATACAATTATATGCACTTTTAGCTTAACCACTCACGGTGAACGGAAGTAGTCCTTTAATTGTTTTTTGGTTAATAGTCCTGAACAACATTTATGAACACAGTTTCAATGAACAATCATAATACTTAGAAACATTAGGTAAATTGACATCAATAAGCTTGTACATTTAAGATCAGTGGTGAACACGGGCAAAATTTTTCATGTACGGCTCGGTGTGTGCCCATCTCTGTTTAGAACTCCACTGCAATAATTTGAGAATGTTTTTAATGTAGTCTTAAAACATTATAGAAATATTTAAAATGCTATTCAAAAGTTTTTAGCAATGACATGTCGCATTTACCTCCATATTTACATACAGTCTGTCCCATAAGTTACAACAACTTCTATAAAAAGAAAACAAGGTAAAGAAAATATATATTTCAAAACTTTATTGTAACGATTACGTAATTCCTAACAATTATTCTAAGGAACATGTACAAAATTATTCATAAGGATCAACTTGAAGGCCTCCTAGTTCAATACACAATCGCATTCGTCTGAACGTTCTGTCATTGATTTTTCGGAGAGTTTCAACTGGAAATCGCATAAATTCGTCTTGAATAACGCCTTTCAGGTCTTCTTTGTTTTGTGCTTTTCTTGCTACGATTCTAGGCTTTAGCAGACCCCATAACGCGTTATCACAGGACGATAGGCCAAGGAATCGGTCCAAATTTACCAACCCATAGATCCTGAAAGGTATCTGTTAAGAAATTCCTTGTTGCTATGGCGGTATGTGCTGGAGCATCATCTTGTTGGAAATGTGATGATAATAATATCTGTCTTGCTTGAAGAGCAGGAATAAATTCATCTCTTAACATCTGACATAGACATAGAATTATCATTAATAAAAAGTCGTAACTTATGGGACATACTGTACAGTTATAAAATTGTGCAAAATATTTCCATCTGCCTAGTACCAGCTACCAACATGGCATTGAAGTTTTCTATCATATAGTAGTAGTGGCATATATTCAATGAAAAATATAACAAAGTATAGCCAAAATGAACTACTTTATTATAGATTTTGGTTTACTGAGGAATGGGTTTTCGTATTCTGTGTTCCGTTTTTACAATCGGCATGGCTAAATGAGGTAAAAAGTTCAGGCATATAATGAAATATGTGCTTTTGGCTCATTGTTGAACGAAATAGTCTTAAACTTGAGCTGTAAGCGACGTTCACGTTCTTTCTTCTTAAACAGCAAGTTTAATCTTTTCCATTTTCATTTTTAAAACTGTTGATAACTTTCGGAAGACAAGACAGCAGTAACCTAGTACAATACCAGTGATGCCTTGGTATACCTCGATATGGTCCGATTTGGGACTACCACTCTCTGCTGGCTCTACAGATTATGCTCAAGATATGTTTGTTTCACTTGAGATTGTTTTGTAATGAAGCGCTTTTTACTTCAAAAGTGTTCTATATTTCCTATGAATAAGAGGGTGACATTGATGTGAGGTTTACTGGCATTTGTTCAGTTTTAGATTGGTTTAGACGATGTAGATTCTTCTAATGTTGGGTAGTTCGTCGTAGCAATTTCCATCTTTAATTACGGAAACGATGGCAGTAACTTTATCTGGGCGTTGTTTCTAAGTGGCTTCAAATCAGCCAGGTAAATGCAGAATAAGGCTAGCCTTGGTCACACCAGATTTGATTTGATAGTAGTCGCAACTATGTTAAACGAATTTGATTCTTGCAAATCTTTTTTCAATGTAGTTGCTGCGCTACTGGTGGATACGGGCCAGATTTATTTCCCCAAACCCCTTTTGAATATAATTTCTGCCGCGATGACCCGAATTAGAGATATATCGGTAAGCCCTACCCGGAATTGAAATGGCGGTCTAAAAGGCCTTTGAAATTGGCAAGCGCCCCGCGTATTCAATTCTTTCTCCATGTTCTATATGTAGGCCTACAACTAAAAGACTATAATATATATTGTTTTAATACATCAAACCAAACAAATAGTAACAAATATGTAATTCAAAATGTCAAGATTTAACTTAAAGGCATCATGGAAATTTCATATAAACTAATTGAATGAATATATATATATAAGTAATTTAGAAAGGGTTTAGATGCATACAAAAGCTAAATGAACTGCAGTCGGGCGTAAAATTTTTTTACAAAATAACGTACTTTGAATTATAATTTATTAGGATTTCATTCTAAAGTTATGTTTTTCTGATGATTTTAAGACATCTAAAAATAAAATATTAACATTTCTGATAGCTTAAATAATTCTTTTAATATTGAAAATATTTGTGCTTATTATATAAAATTTTTCTGTACAACATGTCGAGGCTAGCATTTTTAGCTTATCTTTTCAATTCTTGTATTATTCAATTAAATTTAAATCGGTGTTAATATTTATGGCTTAATCTTATATTATCTCTTTGTATTCATTTTAAAGAATTTAAATATTTCCAAAAAATTCAGTCAATGACCTAGAAAAATTTAATGACAGCAATTTTTGTGATAATAATATTGTGTTCAAAAGTATATGTACAAAAATTATATCAGCCTTATTGATGAAGCCAATTTGTAATAGACTAGGTAGTATTGACAGGACTGTTCTGCTCAAGAATCTCACTGTTTTGTAGAGACATGAATAATGGTAGTTTCGCTGCTATGATGTATTTATATGCAAGTGCCTTTATTGTGAAATTTTGTAACATAATCCATAAAGCATCCCTCCCAGAATGCAGCAATGCAGCTCCAAATTATAGTAGTTTCACAGTTTGCACACTGGATTGAGAAGAATATCATTGGCAAGGTGTGCATGTGTGCATTAGTTTGCGTGTTTTTTATGGAGGCCTCATTTGAAAGAAGAACTTTTTGCCATTGTGAGGCACTCCAGTGCTTGTATTTATTACAGAATGTCCGCCTATCCTTGATATTCTTAGCTTGAAGTTTTGGTTTGGGTTCAGGTCTGTAGGGTTTCAAGTGTCAGGTGGAAGCTGCGAAACAATGAATGAAGATGTTGCTGTTGGGTTTGCCACAACAATCCTCCTAATGAGGCCATCTGTTCTTGTCGTAGTAAACCGATTACTTCCACGTTTACTATGCCTGTTTTTGATGTCATTTTAAACACATCCTCTTGCCCACTCGCAAATCGCTTGTGCCATTCAAAGACACGTGTTCGGGACATTGCGGCGTCTCCATAAACTTGCTGCAACAGATTCAGACTCTCTGATGCAGTCTTTCCAAATTTCACAAGGAATTTCAAATTAATCCGTTGTTCTTTGTTCAATGTCAAACCGCGGTGAGATGAAATAATGCGGCTGCTAACCCAGTTGTTTATATTTAGTGATGCGAGGAGAACAGTAGTCGTTAACTTACAGCCATAGACACTCAAACACAATATCGCTATTCAGTATTCAGCCACTCTCTAATATTTGTCAACAATGCTTTCACAACAGTGCGACGCTATTAATTAATCGATATATGCTACTGGTATCATACTCCAACATATGTGCCGCTTCTTTTTTATCCAACCTCATATATATATATTTATATATATATATATATATATATATATATATATACATATATTATATATGTTACTAAAAGACTTGCGTATAGTTATAGGTAAATATTGCAAACTTAATCAATACACTATCATTATTGATAACTAAGTTAATAATTAACCTTTAATTGAATACATGTCGTACAGAGTGCGTGCACTAATCAGTTCAGGAAGAAGAAATTTCCCGTGTGGTGTGAATTTAATGCCGTAACAAAACTTTTTTACGAGGGTTGCCTGCATTTAAACATAACAGCAGGTATATACATAGAATTTATATAAATTACAACAATTAACTAAATGTTGTGTCCTAAGTTTTGGATTATTCTCGTCATAACAAAAGTCTCATGGAATGACGTCAGCTCATGAGCATAACAGGAATATTTTTGGCAATTGAAAGGAAAGACAACATTTTGTTTTTCTCTTTCCTTTCAATCGTAATACAAAAACAGAATGACAATTAACTTACCTCTGCACTTGGTTTTATATTAGAAACAAATTTAAAGGCCGCTTCAAGTGCAGAGGTAATTGTATAATTTGAGATATATAACACAAAATCAAAGGCTTGGCGTCTTGAAGGTGAATCTTCTCCGACGGTTCCCACGATACTTCTACATTCTTTACCCATAACGTTCATTGCTTGAACAATTTGAGGCAAAACATTAGAGACAATCTTATATTTTTCCGCTGCTAGACATAAGGGCTGAGAATCCGTAAATATTCTTGAATTAACTGTAGCTTCCACCACCGCTATATATAACATAAGAAGTTCTTTTTAAAATATATGTAACTCCATAATCTCTTTGGGTAATAAGAACAAAATTGAAACAGAATCTATAGTATTCTTCATAAATAAACCTCCAGCATCATTGCTTGGATCACAAGAAATATCTTCTATGGTATTTCTTTCTTTGCGTTCCTATAGAGCTTTTTCGAGGATAACAAATATAATAACTGTATCGCAATCATATTGTATAAAAGTTCTGGTCACTTTCAATAACTTGTTTGATCAGACCCCATGGGCCTACTAGATGCCATGCATGGGCTATATGGCCCAGCCATACTTGGCGCTTCTTAAACGAAATTTCCCAAGGTATTGTCGTTATTAACTGCTCCAAAATAAGTCTTTTTGATTTAATAAGCTCAACACTTGATTGACATAGGTTTATGGAAAATCCTAGAGCCTCAAAGATGAATTAGGTAATAAATCCGACTTATCCTCTTGAAATATATAAATAATATATAATTGATATATAAATAATACCGAGGCTTTTCAATAATTCGATATGTTCTAGCACTTTACTATAATTCTCCTTATCGAAAATCAGCACGAGGTTGTCAATATGTGACCACGCAATAGAGCAAAGGCGTTTAACAGGTAAGACTAAGCAATTTCTAAACATCTGACAAATAAAGGGTGCGATAGATACGCCCATAGGCATTTTTGTGAACCGGAATCTTCTATTTAGTGGGTCGATAAACGTAGTTTTAAATCTTTCTTTTTTCGGTATCGGAATATGATAAAAAGCGGATTTCAAGTCTAATTGTATGGCTACGTCGGTAGTTTTGGGTTGTTTGAACATTAAAACTTTGGCAAAGCTGGGCAGGTAAAATCAATCACAAGACGAACTTTATTCCTATTCTTAGGTACAGCAAAAATTCCGAACTGATATATAGAGCGACTGCTTTTCTCGATAATACCAGCGTCAAATAAGGCATTTACTTGTGCTACAATATGATTATTCGTATTTTCATCAAATAGATAAGGCTTTTTGACTACATAAGCTTGCAATTTTTCTAGACCAAAATAAGGTTTACTTAAGAAATGAAATCGTTTCGGAACATCCAGTCTTTCAAAAAAGAGATTCCTGTCTATATTAACGTTAGGAAAACTATAATCCGGTTTCGCGTTAGGGTCCAAAGTAATAGCTAAGTCCGATAATTGCTGAAACTCAAATCCGATATGGGGAACTCTTCCTCAAAACTATCAGAAAAATCGTTTGTTCCATCATTTAAATCCTCCTCATTATTTTCATTTTCCATAATACCAATTTTTTCAAGAAATCGTCTTCTTCGTAAATTGATACATGACGATAAATCCGATATTTTTGTATAAAAGTCTAAGAATTTAGTCTGCACTGAATCTGGCAATTATGCCGCGAGGTTAGTAATCCGCATAAGCATAGATAAGTCTATATTATTCCGTGAAAAATCATTAGATAAATTAATCTCTTGAGAAAGCATTTCTTGTAGCGGTTTGTACGATTGCAAAATTAAATTATTAATATTTGGCAAGGTAGGCGATAAAAGTAGATCATTAAAACTATGTGAATGAATATCTATATGTAGAGTACTAAGTGTAGAATTAGTTAAATTTACCATTTCGTCGAGGACAATAGTAGACTTAGAACCAAAAAGTGGATCAAACATATTTACTTCCTCGTTTTCCCACATGTCGTGAAGTGGACTAGTTGCTTGTTGAATTGTTTGTGGTAGTTGGTACGAAGCTGCGTTGGCTACTCCATTGTCTTCTGGGCCGTTGATAGTACTGCTGCTGATGATTTCCTCTCCAATTTCCTCTAAAGTTATTTCTGCGTGTGAAGCTCGGTGTGCCGCCAATTCCAAGTTCGAGAAGTTAAATCCTCCGTGTTTGTTTTTGCTGACGAGTCTTCAATGAAGACATGGATATAAGAGCATAGGAAGAGATATACGTCTATGAAATAAACAACAAAAATGTTGTTTTTCTCTTTCTTTTCAATCGTATTACAATGGTTCCACGAGCAGTATGGGGGCAAGCGCCATCCTGCTTCCAGATCCAGTGCTCACCTTCCATAATGGGATTAATGTCAGTAAACATATGAGGGCACATTTCGATGCGATAAATGTGCTGATTAACTGTCTTTTTGTCTGATTGTCATGACTTTCAATATAATAGAGATTCGTTTTTTCATAATAAGAAACAGCACCATACACCAAAATCGAATGCTGCTGGATGTCCACCTGTACAATAAGTTCATCTGAGGGAATGTCTGTCTCGACTGTAACGGCGCGATAAATTCGTTCATTTTGCTTGTTAAAGGTGACTTCAGGCGAAATGAAGCTTCATCTGAAAACCATATTTTCTTCCACCTTTCATTATCAAAACGAGTAATAAAATCTTGTGCCTTCAATATGCTAGCCTGCCGATGTGCATCTGTCCATTGTTGGCATTTAACTTTCCGATAACACTTAAGATTCGATTTATTCAATATATTGAAGACAGTACCTTCACGCTGACTTGAATGTCCTTTTAATGGAGATGGGTTTGGTGAAACAGCCAATTGCAAAACGGATTGTCTCGTCTGTTCATTCACAGTAGATGATGTCCCGGTACCACGTTTGGGTTTCTTCACACTTAAAGGACCTTCATTTTGAGTGTATGGGCGACACCATCGAACTGTCTTTGTTGTCGACGTACTTAATGCTTTCTTATGAGTGTTTTTTGATGTTCTCATTTTGACCGATTTATAAAACCTGCTCATTAACATGTGCGTCCTAAGACGCAATAATACCCCTTCTTCCAGAATACACACGAAATGGAATCATGGCCTTAATATCACCAGAACCTCCGTCATTTTTACAATATTTTTCACAATTTTCATAGATATAAACATTTTGAATAGTTGTTGAGTAATTGTTTCAATAATGTTGTCGGGCATTTCAATGATGTGTTATTTTTTTAGCTTTTAATAACCTGATGTAATAATTTATTTTTAGATATCACCATCTACAATGCTTCGTTGATAATCGAGCAGATTTTAGCTTTTATGCTTCGGGCAGCAAATTAGGAAAATTTAAATCACTTGGAAAGAAACTTCAAACTGAGGTTTTGTCCGTCTTGCCAAAACTGTAAGTATTTTCAGCATTATATATTTATGTATATATTTGTTTCTTGATATAGAGACATAAAGCTTAAATATTAATTCCTATCGTCTGTTGCTTCAATTTTTACAATGTAATGTAACTGTTGGCAGTCAGATTGCAGCTTACGATAGTGGATGCTCCCCTCCCCATGCACATCATAGGTTAATGCACTCCAGATACTTTCGATTTGTATAACTGGTTCAAATGGATGTAATAGATTCGAATCTTTATGCTTTTTTATGAGGTGGAACACTGTTCATGGTTTCAGTTATTTACAGGAATTGCCAAGCGCACGCTCACCTCAACCAATTCATTCAATTTTGGGTTGTATAGTTGAACTATTTGTTGTTTGATTCAAATCAGTGATGTAGATCAACTGATTTGACTGTGATGCAAGCTTCATCTAATACATTTTACCCAGTGAATTTTTTAAAATATATTAGTTTAGATCAAGGCTGAGAATGACTCAGTAACAATTAGCCGAATCTTTTGCATTTTGAAAATTTGCCGCTATCTCATCTATGTGTTGTTATTGTATACATTATAGAATTTGACCCATTTAGAGTTAGAAATAGGAATGAGTAATAGTTTGTTATGTCAAAACATGTGTTTTTTTTAATTTATATATTAAATTACTAGAGTTATCAAATATGTGTTATTTAAATTCCCAGAAATTATCATTTTGTTGTGATTGTTATCGATTTCACTGTAAAAACAATTACTTTCTTTTAATGAATTATTTTTACCAGAGAAATCTAATTTTGTTTGAGTTATTTCCCCCTGCGCATCGGTCAACGGGAATTACAAATGTAATTTATAAAATTTAAGAAGCACTAGAATTATCCACCTTTAAATCATCAAGTGCGTTGAACAATCATTACCTATATTCTTGTGGATTGCACTCCAATCCTTCCTTTCTATAGTTTTTTTAAATAACCCTCAACTATTGAGAAATTATAACTTTAGCTTCAATCGCCATCAATTGGCATAAAATGTAAACATAACCTCGAAGACAATGGCAGCAGCATTGATGTTATTCTTCATTTTTATGGAATTTCAACAATTTGAACAAAAAACATCATCAATATATTTATTAACAAAAGAATCAATTAAGTAGTGATTTCTTCTTTTTCATTTGTATGCTACATTCGTTCTTATTATTAAGTTGTTTTCTATTAGTGAAGAAGGTGCAGGAAAATTAGGTCCAAAAGCAAAGAAGGCTCGCCAAGACAAAACTATATCAAAACGTGAAGATGACTTGCGTGTAAGTTTGAATTTTTTTCATGCTTCAACCAATTTACAAATGTTACTTGTGAGTTGTGTTGCATTTTTACTTATATTTATTTAAATTTCTGTTAAATTTTATTTTTGTATTGCATTATTTATCAGCGGAATTGTTTCTGAATGTTATTTTGCATTTTTCTTGCTTCCAATTTATTTAAATTTTTTGTATTGTATTATATATGAAAAGAAATTGTTTGTGACTGTTGCAAACTTTCAAATGTGTCCACGTTTTTCACAGCGATTTTTCTTCAAATTTGAGCGATTGATCGATAAACCTCGAATCAAAATAAATTTCAATGTGAAAACACGATCGATTCCCGATCAAGCAGAAATTTGTTTCGTAATTTTTCGCAATTTCCCTTGTAAAATTCTATCAACCCAGTTGGTTCATGTATTCTTGCTTAAACCAACAGCTTGTGCTGATCTGAGATTGTTTAGTGTCGACTTTATAGTCAACAAATTTGTGTAAAATGTAATTCATTTTCGATTATCTACTTTCATTTCCTCAAAATATTTGTGTTTGTTAACCTGAACTAAGATGATTGATTTAATTTGTCTTATGCTCCGGTTAGAATATGTGATTGGTAGCAAGAGCAATTACAAGTTCACGTCGCATCAATAATTATCTCGGGTGGTTAGACGTGCGATCCTTACCAAAGCAATGGCGTGCTCAGGATTTTTAAAATGAGGGGGGCTAATACCCATTTTTACTGTAAAAAAATTTGAAAAAAAAATGTTTTTTGAACAAAAATAAGCTTATACAAAATGCAATCGTCTGTTTTTAGCAGCAAATCGATTGATAACATTTTGAATTAACGTGAACTATTTTCAATTTTGAGGAAAAGGGAGCATTTTTTAAATGTTCGCAGTTGGCCCCAAAGGGGGTTGGTCGCTAACCCCTGCCCCCCTCCCCTCTATACGCGCCACTGTACCAAAGTGTCAGATCACGCCAAACTAATCACATAGTTTAACCGTTTAACCTAAAGAATTGGAATCAAGTTGAAACGTTTGTAGTCGCTTTGATCTTTAAAGCAATATGAAAATAACCATATGTCACTATTCATAAGAGTATTAACATGTTGGTCCAAGCATGGGGTTTCCATTTATTGTGAGGACAGAATTTTAATTAATTTTGATTTTTAAATTTCTGCAGGCATTCAGTCAGCAGACGATATTTCTGAACAGCTTTTTCTACATGCTTTTCTTCAATAATCGTGTCGTTGCTTGATTTCATTTCCTCGTTTATTTCTTCAATAAGAATCTTGTACTTCTCCATCACCATTTCTTTTAACTTCGTCATAGCATAATGCGAGAATTCCTTTATCTAAATACACAATTGTACTATTTCCAATTTTATGAGCATTTTAAAATAAACTATACACCAGTTTTCGATTATAAATATTTACTCTTAGCCTGAAACAGCATGGTGTCCTTTTAAAGGTACAAACCGTATTCCACATTTACAAAATATTGTTTCGAAGACCATTAGCAAATTTGGAAGTCGAGAAGCATTGGACACATCTATTCTATTGTTGATTAAATTAATATTGAAAATTTTTCTCTGAACTACTTCAAACGATTAACTAATTTTCTTTCAAAATTTTGTTGCTTTAAATTCTGTTCATACCTAATGTTATATGTAGATAGACCTCCCAACCCCATTGAGAAGTGCCGTGCGCAAACGCAGAGATGGATATGCTCCAAAATTTTGTTCTTCCTAAGAAACTTCTTGCCCAGCTCAATTAAATTTACATCAATTCGACCCTACAGAAACCGAACTGTATACATATTGTACAAAATTCGCATTGTAGCAGTTGTTCATGTATTTTGAGGGATTTCACCCAAATGGTGTACAGGGAAGGCTAGATAACTCTTTTTAATGCCAATCGACATGCACGAAGGTGAAAATATCCTTTTATTTTTTATAATCTTGTTTAATCAGCCTTCATGACAGAAAGCAGAAATTACAGTATATGGCCAATACTTTCTAAGGTCTTTTATTCACTGAGTAACAATAGGTTTTCATTTTGGCGCAATTTATATTGTAACAGCTGTTTATCAATTAATAAATATGATCTTACAGTGTTTTCCTCATCATTGCTTTTGGATTTTTTTGCAAGCACTTTGGTCTGAGTTTTCTTCCTCTGCTTTTGAGCGCCTGGTTTTCCAAGCCATTCTAAATTGAGTTAGATATTATTTTGCATCTCCTGGATTTTTGCTTCAAATTTGATTAGAATTGTAGTGTTTTCTATATTTATTTTAATGAATTATGCATTTTTGATTAAGCGATGAGAATTTTTTGAAATCGATTCGATTAGCATTTAAAAGTCGATTATCGATTTGATTTGATTAGATTATCGAAAACTAAACGTTCTTTAAACATTTATTTTCAATTTGCTTTTTTAAATGTAAGACTACGACAAGTTTTAGGGTTGAGTGAGTGTCTGACTATTGTGACCGCATTGCCTCCAAAAATCAGTAAGTATTGCATAAAAAATATCATAGTGTACTACTTACATATACAAAATCGAATGTTTGATTTTCAACACAAAATGACTATTTTTTGCTAGAACTTCGTGCAACAATGACTTTAGAGCATTTAATTTGATTTGAAATCAAATTTTGATAAGCATTTTCAAAAAATATTTAAGTTTTCTAATTAAATTAAGGGCTTTTATTTGGAAGCCCATGGGTTAAGTATTCGATTTTAACCTTATTTTGACCTAACATTTTATACTTTTTTGAACTTACAACCATACTAAAAATTTGCAAAATTCCCATTTTTTCATATCTAGTCAAATCTTGCAAATTTGTTTTTGACCGAGGAAACATTTTGACTTTATTCACTTTTTCACGTCCTAATGATTCATTTTCTTCTAAAACGGCGAAATGTGTTACTAGTGTAATTTCTTTTAAATTCAATTGTAATCAAATAATTATCTATCGAACTTGGCCTGTTGTGCATCGAGTATTCGATTCGATTATTAACCTCTGCATTGATTTCGATCGGACTAGTCGAAGCATCGCCTAGCCTTATTCTTGATACACGTTTAATAGTTTTGTCATTGTATCGTTGTTTTGTCGTAATATTTTGGAAATGAGTTTGCGTTCAAAACATGAACTTATGACAATTATGCTCAATAAAATTTCTCTTCGTAAATACACAAATCTTACCAGTGGTTTCATTTACTTGCACATGGTTGCTGCTGGTAATACCATCATTCTTTTCGTTCCTTAATGATGCGAATTTCGTTAAAGGAGCTTCACTGAGAATTGCACAGGCGAAGTCAAATCCCAAATATTTATCGTGGTATGAAGTCTGCGTTTGAAAGGCGCGAATCATTTTTAATTCGGTGTTCGATTCTTGATCTGCTTCTTTCCACCGTTGTCCATATACTCGATGACAACTATTATAAATTTTCCGTTTCCTATATTTTGTTGTAAAGTACCGACATATTTCGCCTACTTTATATATAAAATATTCCATTACAGTACAGAATGAATGGAAGTTCAAGAATAGTATTACAAATGCAATTTCACCAACAATTTGCGCCTTCTCCATCATAATTTGAAGACTAAGTTTCACCATGGCACAGATGGCATAGATTGGGTATTTCATATATATGTTAATTTCTTTTGCAATCGTTCTCATTATTGAACTGACAATTTCACGAGTTCTTTTGCGAATATATCTTTTCAAATGTCGATACGTTTGGACGCTGCTTAATTTTCCTGAAACCCACTTGAGTGTTTCGATGCATATGAAAATTGTAAGATAAATACTGCCAGACGCAGAGAGCAATATATAGAAGCATGGTTCGTCGTAAAATTTAATCATTTTGTTGTTTGTCATCAGTCATAGTTCCCTCCTTTCATGCATTGGCGATTACATGAACTAAATATGGGGATGTATTAAGTTCATATAATGATTTTCGTCATTCATTTTTTTCTAATTTACTCCATTTATCCATAGATGCATGTAAATCTACGTAATAATTCATACCGATCAATAAATGTCTTAATCAAATCTTGTCTAATTCATCCGAGATAAACCAGAAAATTCTATAGAAGGTAATGCAAATCCTGCAAGGAGTGGATTTGTGGCATGTAATATCCGAATGCAAAGAAAAAATTTATTGGTTTTTTCCTCCTGAGAATCATGGGTGCTAATTTAGTTAATTCTCGCAGTTATTTGCAAAACATTGTAACATCAACTTCTATTACTTTCTTAGATTTTTGCCTGCATTTCATCATTTCATGTCTCTGCTAACAATTGGCAAATTTATTATATCATGGTTACATCCTATCTCCAAAAAATCCACTTTGTTCACTTTTCATTAGAAGTTGTTCTATTCTGAAAGTCTGAGGTAAGAATTAAGTTATGTTAGCTGCATGCTTTTGAACAACGTGTTGATGGAAAAAAGATAATTTAATTTTATTGACATTTAAGAACGCTTAAGACAAATATCTTTGTCGTTCCCGAATTTATCTAAACCGCAATCAAATGAATTGAATTGATTCATGAGTTTAGAATATGGTTAGGTATTGTTATAGACGTGCAAGTTCATTTTTGCTAAAATAATCAATTAATTTAGTAAAAAGATACTGCAATATTAAAATGGTAAATACATTAGCATGGACTTATTGGAATTTGCTAGGGGTGAAAGTGGGGAAATTAATTCACCCCAATTCATTTTTGCGAAGTAAACAATCAATGTTTCAGTGGATCGGTAGGAATATATTACGTAGATCAAAATCCTTAAAATATTTGTTTTTTTATTTCGTACTTGAAAGTTGATCGCAACATTTTCTAAAATGTCATCATAGGAAAACAGATATGTTCTTTCACAACTTTTGACTCTGACTATTTATTAAGTTCAGTGATTCCCATCCTTTTTTATTTGCGACATTCTACAAAGCATTTTATATTTTAACGGCGCATTCGTTACAAAAAATAAACATTTGCTAATAATTTCTTGTAATATAATTCTGATACTTTAATGGTAAATTTGTCATGCCACTACCTCAGTTCGCGTCACACCAGAACGGTCGGAAACCACTGGTATACACGATCAAATTTATTATTTGCTTTATAATTTGCAGCTTCTTTTAACGTAGGCAAGATAGCGTAACATGCACTGCTCTTGTCAATAGTAGGTGCTCAACTTAGATATAGTCTACCATTTGCTTAACATGTAAGTTAAACAACAGTTTCCGTTGATTCCTTGTGTTAACACGTAAAATATGTTGGCGTCCTATAAAACGTATTGACATGGGGAATTTTATGAATGCTTCATTACAAGCCATTATACAATACAATAACAAAGATGTTTAGAAATTGAAATGTTAAACAACTATTTTAATGAAGAAAGCCTATGAAAATTTCAGTAATAGATATCATTTTTTTACAAAATTAGGTATGGAATATAGATTGCACTGTCTTCTTATTCATTAGATAGTAAGTGCCAAAGATGTCATTGATGGGCTTACCATTAATGGACACCGCAAATTAGAATTTGCAAATATGTGTGGGATTATATAAGCAATAACTTTTCACGCGCCTACATCTGCTTCTCACATAAACGGGAAAAAGTTTTGTCGCACCACGCCTATATTTTTTCAAGTTATAGTTCAAAATGTAACTTAGGTGAACTTTCGAAATTTGGTTTTATTTGTTTTATCTATCAAAACTTGCACTATGCGAATTAGTGTAATCTATGTGGAAGGTATTTGTCCTGTTTCATAAAGAGAGCCATATCTTAGACATTGTTTTAAAAATCAGTTTCAGCGTCATAACTTTACGCTGATGCTAATTGTTTAGCTTCTGCTTAGCTTTCGTAGTGTAAATAATCAGAAGTGGAAAAGGGTCAGTGACCTATGGTTCAGTGAGTCCGATTGGGAGCAATTTAGGAATGAGTCTATTAGGCCATGGATCACATTTTTGGAACCTTTACTGAAAGTGAGTTCCATTTTAGTGCACTTAGTTGCAGAAATATTATTTCTGTTCAGCGTAATGTAATACATCCCGAGACAATTTATCTCTGTTCTGTCCTTGAGGTAGACAAGAACAACCTTATTTAAATAAAAGTTTTATTGTTGCATTTTTTCGTGATGAATTAGTTACAAGCATAAACGATGGGTCAGTGCAAAACTTAAAAAGCATTTGTCGTAGGTGTCCTAGATCATATGTCCCGATGCTGACGGGTCGCATTGGTCACATCATGTGACCTATGTCCAGCTCTGCATTTCATTAAGATAAAACATCATGTTAAAACATGATTGTTTTTTTTTCAAATTCATATAGAATTTTATAGACATTTCAAAAATGTTTTTTTGGTAATCGTTGAATCGTATATTAGTTAGTTTTAGTGAGCAACTTCTATAAATTTAAATGGGGTTTGGTATAAAAATTAATAGTGACATTTATATTAAAAGAATGGATTCATTGTGCAATTTGTATGCCACTGTGCCTATTGGTTTGTGTTAATTTGATTGAAGCTATGCATTTAGAAGCAGTCAGAGTTGCTGTGGAATGCAAAAGATGCTCTTCAAAAAGAAGGAAACAATAATATTTGGAAGCATCTTCTTTCTTCCAATGGAATTAGAATTCCTTCTGGAAATCAATTGGTATACATAACTTTTTTCTTTGGATCATTTGTAGTCTGCGTTAACCATCCTAGATTTTGTGTATATTATTAACTATGCTAGTCATTTTGAATGTTTTACTACAGTGCTTCATCTGTCTTTTTAAAATTAGACTTACTTTGTGAAAGAACGAAAGAAATTGTCTACGATTGAAAAAAGACTAAAAATTTTGCCATCGTTTAAGTGTGAATTTTGAATAACAATATTTTTCTGAGGGCACTACTAATAAAAATTACACTAAAATGTGTATTAATATATTTTTATGGAGCTCATTTACATGATCATAAGATGAAAACTAAATCTCTGATCCAAATTTTACAATATTTCATTGCACACTGCAAACAATGATTTTGGTGCTAAGAACAAATTTGTGATATTAATTTATCAAGAATTCTGTCTACTTTTAACCAGATCTGTATTTCAATCTTAAGTCTATACCTGAATTGTTTACAGATGTTTTTTGTGACTACGGAATTTTAAGAAATTTTTAAATCTTAATGTTGAAGGATCGTTTTGGTAAGAAGAAATTTCAATGGCAAGTTTTGGCAGACATTTTTTGTTTTTTATTTGTATGACATCTTTTGATAACCAGGTTTTTCATATTACTCTTTCACTTAAAACTAAACCTTTTTAATTTTGCCTTCAGAAATTTTAATTTTGATTTCAAAACCTTTAATTTTGATTTCAGAAATTGACAATTTATTACTACTTTTATCTTTAACACGCTTTAAGACAAAATGTTAGTAATCCACACTAATTTCGTTAATTTTACACGTTTAATCTGGGTGTTATGAAATACAGAACAAACTGTTGATTATCATAGGTATACTTTATGGAATTCAAACAAAAAACACAAACAAAAAGTCAAAAATCAAATTCCAGGATTTAGGTTCCGCGTTCAAAACAGCGGGCAAGCATGAGAAATAATGCTGGCACCCATTGACACAGTTTTATTATTTCAATTGACTAAGAGCTTCATTAATCTTTGATTCAATATAAAACAATCTTTGTTTGCCAACTCTAGGTGCGACAACCTCAAGAATGCGGAGATTGCGTTTAACAATGCCTTTCATCTTCGACCATAGTGTTTCAACTCGATTGAGTTGAGGAGAATACGGTCTGTGTCCTAGAACTCTTGCAGCATTGTCGCAAATAAGTACCGTTTGAGGAGCATCACCATCAGGAAGCTGTGAAATCAGGCCTAGTACCCATGTGTTACGATCCACGTACACTGCCGCTGACATCGAATGATGTAGATAGTAGAACAGGTGTAAGTAGATCTAAATTTTCTAGAATCATAATTAAAAGTTCTGAAATCAAAATTAAAGCTTCTGAAGTCAATTTAAAAAGGTGTTTTATTTCTAACTGTCATCAATGTTCTTTGTGTATTTATTATTATACTCGATAAGTGTGCTGTAATTTATTTTAGGAATATATCGTGCTATGAAATCATTTTAAATTTTATACTATATCAAACTTCAAAAATATCTTCAATTAGTTCTTTTCTATGCAAGCCTTCTGACGTCTTGCTAAAGTTCATTTACACTTCCTTTTTGTGATATCTGATAAAGGCTGTATCTAGATTTTGTTCAATAATTAAATTTTACAGTATTAATTTAATCGAATTTTTTTGAGCTTTGGTAAAACTTTTGAATGTGTAGAAAAGAGGCGTAGATATCTCAGATTTTAGATACTAGACGTATTGACGGATGCAATGATTTTTGGTATACCTAAGTCATGTACACATTGCACTGGATGTCTTTGGTTGCCTCAATCGGACGGCTATCATTGCAAGGGACGTATTTCCGAATGGACAAACTGCATGGAAATCACTCGTTCACTAGCTCGTTCACCGTTCCACATTCCATCTGATTTAGATGTTACTGGATGTGAATTTCTGTAAGTGTAGGATACATTTTTGCTAAAATTTTTTAACATGTTTGTTCCATTACTATAATAAATTAGATGTTCCATTTTGGTTTGACGAAAATAGTGTTATTTAGGTCTTCTTACAAATATTCACCCAGCGAGCGTATTTTCTCAGACGAGTTCGTTAGGCAGCGTTCTATTGATGCCAGCATTAAATCTGAAAGTCAAAGGTACTTATTTCATATTTTATTCTCTCTACTATTCACTTTGCAAAAATTAATCTATGTGATATAGACTGTGAAAAAATGAATTATGTGATATAGAACGAGAATAGAAATTGCGTTAGCAATAGAGCAGCGATTAAGCCTTGAGCCTCATTTCCACATATAGAAAACCGGTTTAAGTTCGTTGTTGTTTCCATGACTTCTAAACCTTATTTCATGAACGTTGGGTCTGGAGAGACTTTAAACCTTGTTGAAAAACGAAAAATATTTAATCATTACAAGTATTTGAGGCCGAGCATGGCAATACGTTTAGGTAGAAAATTTCAACGTTTTATTTAAGCATGTTTTCCAATAGATATGTCCATAATTCGTGATTTCCAAATTTGGAGAAAATTCGTTGAAAATGTGAAAAAAGGGTTTGTCCTTTTAAAAGGAGACCATGCTGTTAAGCTTAAGATGCAGAGGAAAAAATATTAGTTATACTAACAAACATCTAACAGACATTTAAGTTCTGCTTATTTGTAAATGCCTTTATCGAAATAAATTATATAATAATGCTTATGATTTTGTGAAACAAATTTTTATTATAATATCATCTTCAATAACTATGTAGAATAAATTTTAAACCGGGGGGGGACCTTTTATTTTGTGTCGAAAGAATTTAAATTAAAATGGCAATTTCCACAAAAATAAATCCTATATTATAAAGTGTAACTCCCTAAATGTGAATCGCTCACCTTATATTTTCGTAGAAACTCTTGTGAACATCAATATCATAAATATTTGAAATGTACAAATACAGAAGAGAATTGTTTGCAAAAATTCAAAAATCGTTAGGAGGAGAGAGGCACGCGCCCCGGAAATCTAGATTAAAACTTGATGAATTAAAGCTTTTTGGTGGGAAATATTTTCAATACTCTAACAAATTGTTCTTAGAAACAAAATGTTCGATGATTTCAACATTCAAAGTAATAGATTTAGAAAACTAAAATAACAAATATATTTTATATAATATGGGCACGAACATGGGCCACGGCAGAGCACGAAACAAAGCACGGCATGGTTCTAACACTGATTTTATGAATGTTGCTTTAGTCGCTTTCTTTGATTACCTGGAAACCATATAGTGTGTTTCTTTGAATTTGTGTGATTTCTCTATATTAGGTTTCATTTTGGCAATTTAGTTCATCTCAATGTGATGTGGATGCTTTTTTGACTGGATACACTGTAGCACTGATTGGAGATGTGTCCTCGATGAACAAGATTGTGGATGTACTCGAAGAGGAGTGCGGTGGATCAGTTATTTACGATGAAATTCAAAGTGATACTGTGTTTGCAGTAACAAACAAAAGTATTTTCAACTTTTAATATAGTTATTTTATACTTGATAATTCAAGCGTTTTGAAAATTAATTATTATTCTAAAAGTTTTTAGTCGTTACTATTTTGCTCTTTTCAATTTCGAAAATTACTATTCGCGATCCTCAGCGCTACTTCATTAGAAATTAAACTAATAACTATTACACAATAATAATGTTTAACATAACGTTTGAACTACTTAAAGCTGGTATATCAAGCCTTGAAATAAACCATCCAGATTTTCTTTAAACTTAATCTTTTGCGTACTTATTTTCAAGAATTTAAAAAAATTAAAAGCTAGTGCATTGCACTAGAATGTTGTGTTTTGTTTGTTGTGCTGACATTAGTCTTGCGGCATAACTATTTCTAATTTGTACAATTCGAATAACTGATTCTGAAATTTTGAATTTTCCTTTAGGTGCAAGCTTTCTGATGTTTTCAATTTAATTGCATTTTATGCTTGAGGGTGATTTTAAAATTTCAATTAAATTCTTTTTTGAAATTTTACAGCTTTTGATGTATTGATATTAATTCCTTAAACTAGTTTTCATTTCATGTATTTAATAGTGCAAAATTAAACTTTACTATTCTTGTCGAGTGCAATCTTCCGCACAACACAAGTTTATATTTTTTAAATTTTTTTTTCTAATATTTCAACTGATTAGGCTAATTTATTCAATTTTTTTGTGTGCACTTTAACTATTATCTCAAATTACTTCGAACAAATAGATTTTAATGTAATTGTTTATTGTAAAATCGTTACGTTTCGTTTAAGTTATTATCACGAATTTAAAATTAAAACGCTTCGTTTAATAGGTCCAATATCTTGCATTTAGGATTTTTCAAGGCTCCAAAACTTCTTCAGGTTGCAGATTTCCAAAATTATGCAATTTTAAATCGTATTGAGTAATTACGAAAAACGCTAGTCAACCAAAGTTCTTTAACAAAACTTAAAATACAATTATTGATGTTAAATTCGAACCTTTTTGTATTACCCAGTGGCAATATAAATACTTTTTCCCTTACTGCAATAGAAAAATTGCATGCAGTCACTATATTTTATTGGTCATCATTATAATTACTCATTAGAACACAACCCCTTGCATTTTTACGGCAGATCCAATGTCGTCAAAATTGATATGCCTTCAACCATCCTTGTTGGTGAGCTTCTCTGTCCAAGATTTATGAGATCCATAGAAATTATATTTTAGCATTTTTTTGTGCCGGCTAAGTGTAACTGTGCCTTGGAATTTCATTGACTTAATTATTAGTCCCCTCCTTATTGGTTTTTTGTACACAATTAACTCTAAGTAGTGTTCGTAATATACTAGTATAGAAATTTTTGATACTAGTACATACTAGTATGTACTAGTATAGATACTAGTACATACTAGAATATGCAAAATTGAACTCATTAGAAAACAAATACAACAAAATAGTATATTTCCTCGCATTCAAAATTACTAAAAACTGTGGAAGACTTCAGGGCAGAGTTAATATTTACAAACACGAGTTTTTCAAGTTTATCGTTTGGCAGCCGATTGCGCCTTTTGGTGTGAATGAAGTCATAAATACTTCATGCTCTTTCGCTGGCGCTGGATGACGTAGGCGTCACATATATATAATTTTTGATAATAGTGAAAATTTTTCGGAACCATGAATGGACCAAAACAGTAAGGGATCGTCTTGTATAATACCATGATGTTTTTCAAGGGCAAAAGCCGAAAGATAATCATACAGGTCCTGAATGCAGTTTTCAGAAATCTTAGATTTAGAGTAAAATTGTTTCATGTATTGTTGAAGGCGCAGAATGATGTCTTCCTTATCATTTCCTACCACGCCATCACCTCCTTTTGTTGCTGGTGCCAGTATATATGCTAGTCCATTGACTCGGAATGTAGAAAATTCCAACTCCTTTCTAAAAGTGCAAAAATTTCTTCATGTGCTTGGAAATGCGCAGTCAGTCTTCTAAAATAATTGTAGACTTCCCAGCGCTTTATCATTTTCCAATTTTCCAATAACATTTGCCAGGAATTCCAAAATATCACGTAATTCTGATAAATCACCATAAAATTTTTGATCCACAATAGTATCCATACATTCTCCTTTTTGCACACCTTTCTCTCTTTCAAGAATTTGAGTATTTCTCAGAATTGCCAGCGTGTTCTTGTTCTGCAGTAATCCCTCAAATGCTTTAAACATTAAAAACCTGGTAGACACAGGGTTTGACAAACCACAACCAATCCCAAGTTGACCTCTTATTGTTTCAAATTCAGCCTTAAGTCCACGTCTCCGAGTGATGTATTTAATGATAGCTATGCACGGGCAGTTAGGTTTGTATATTTAGGGAGTTCACATATATCCTTAACCAACAAACTCTCAACATGTGATTCACAACCATTTTCAAAAAATAAAGATTTTTTTTCAAGCAATGTCCAGGCACCACGCATGTTAGGGACATTGCCAGTAACAACTGATGTTAGTTTTGAAGATCCAATGTCTTCAATAACTTTGAAAATTTCTTGTGCTATATTGACACTGGCTTGCTGCACTGTAAAAATTGATTTTAAAAATAGCGGTTTGGATTTCGGAATAATTGCAATAAAATTTACAATATGATCATTCCTTTGATTAAACCATCCGTCAGAAACAATTGCAACAAATTTTGAATCTTGTATACGCGATTGTATTTGTTGCTTTAAAGTCGCATAGTAGTTATCAAGAAGGCGGCCCCCTAAAATTTTTGCTGATGGTAATTTGAGGGCAGGTCTGACAGCTCGAAACAAATCTATAGCACTCTCAGACTCAAATCACGTTGAAAAGAAGTCCATTTTCAAAGAAAAACCTAGCAATAAGGCTCTCATATTGGGATTGTTGCGTTGAATTTACGCTATCAACCCAATCGGGAAAGGCGCGTTTTCTGTGGGTTGTTAATCCCTTTTCTTCAAGGCACTCCTAGTTTTTTGAGGGCAAACATTCTTTGGTACTGGGACAGACAGTTACGGTCTTTGTTTATAGGAAGCTCTTAAAATACTCCTTTTCTTCTGACGTTTGCCCTTGACAATTCCCAGATCGTTTGTGTAGGCCAATCTTTTGACGATTCCATACTATATCTTTGGCACATACCTTGCATTTTTTATTTTGGCAACGCATTTACTTTCTAGATAGTCCACAATATTAAAGGCATTCATTTCAAAAACGTATGTATATATATATTATATATATATATATATATAAGCGCAATGATGACACAGTGTCGATGATAATTGATGCAAATTTAAAATGCTGTATTTCCCGCAAAAAATTTCAAGGCATTGTCAAAATTAATTTGTAGCAGTAACAGATAATTTACATGTACTTCATTCAAAACAAATTGGGTTATATTTTGTCAGCTGCACCTAGCAAAATCATTGTCGCAGTTTGCTGCCTCCACCTAGTTTCTAATTGCATGTACAAGTATAAATTATACTAGTATGTACAAATGGCGAACATTAAGAGTAAGATATTTCTTGATTCTTGCCACTTGAGAGTTTTACTGTAACCTCAAAAATGTAGTATCCGTGATCTCTAAAAGTGAATTTCTTTGGTAGACAAATGTGGTTATTGTAACAATTTTCTCGATGCAGGTTGTAACTATCTTTGATGAGTCCAACAGAATCTCAAAGAAAGTTCCACTGTCATAATGTGCAGGAATTTCAATTGGTGAAAAACGCTTAATTCTAGGCTTGTTGTACAGCTGCACCCAAGTTAGAGATTTTGCCTACAATGGCTTACCAGTAGTTTTCACAGGTTGTTCGTGAGCATAATCGTAAGCGTTATTCAATTCTAATGACGGAAGTTTACGCATACAAAACTTGTTTTTACATGGTCTTTAAATTTTCCTCTATTTTATCAATTTTTTCATTACCCCAACCAATATAATGGATTACTACCTTAAATACGTCTCCTTTAAACATTTACCTACAATGTGTGCTATCCATGTGAATATAATTTTTGATAAATTACACACGTTAGAATTAGTAATTTTGAATATTAAGTTTTGTCAATGACTATATCGAATGCTTTTCTTTTAAAGATAGCCATATCATCTCATTTTTTAAGTCTGAAATTCTCGAATTCCATATTGTCATTTTAAATTCAAGAATAATTTTTTCAATTGCAGTATTTTACATCTTAATTCATTTTATGAAAGCATGTAGCTTGTATGCTGATTTTTGAAATCGGTTTAACATCTATTTACATAAAAATTGGAGCTAACTTTCATAACCAGCTGTCATTAATACGTGCAGAAGTTTTAATAGCGCGCATTGTAAATTTGATGTGATTTTTCACTAAAGATGTGTTTTTTGTAAGTTCAGTCTCAGGGCTTGAATTGATGACTTAAAAGTCGTATAATTATTTAATAATAACAGTTAATTTTTAGGGAGATTTTTCAAAAAAATATATTTTAGTTAATGAAAAACAACTACCAAAACCTTTAAAAGACGCTAAAAAGAAGAGCCTTTATGTTGTCAGCCCAAAGTTTATTAAGCTCTTCAGCGGAAATAATAAGATTGCCTCTCTGCAGAAGAACTGCATATCACCATGGCCAGTTGATGTAAGCATTCTCTATATAGTTGCAAAAATAAACAAAAGTTTTAGAAAAAATCCTTAACAGTGCTCGTGGGTAGAGAAATGGCCTTGAAGCGAGCAACGGAAGGTATGCAATTTCCTTTTTCTGATTTTTTTGGCACATATATATTTGGTATTACCATTTCATTGTCATCTTTCAAGATAATGAAAACTAGTTGTGATTAGATTTATATTTTTCTTAATAACTCATCTTATGTATGATTGCAGATGTAAGGTAATGACGAGGAGACTGTGTTGTATTGTTAAAGTATAAAGGAAAATTTGAATTTCCAACAGAGGATTGCAGTTAATATATATGCGTTTTTAGGTATTTGATTAGCATTATTGTAAGTATAGTAAAACATGTAAATTTTTAGAATTATGAATTATAACTGTTTTTTTTACAGTTTTGTATTAAATATTAGAGATTTGACTTTACCTATTTGGTTTTTCATTCATTAATTTTATTTTGAAAATATTGACAATGAAACACGTACAAATTATTAATTTAGCTTTAGTGAACTTATTTAGAAACTCAATTTACTAAGACTACGAACACCTCGAAAATCATTGCTGGTAGTGCGGCCGCTGGCGTTGATCAAGATATTATTGATGCCATTGGCGCTCAGCATTGTCTCAGTGGAAAAGAACTTTGCATTAAGGTTTACGAAGATTCTAAAGGCAATGCTTACAGTGCTATTCTCAACATGGTTGATGTTGTTAGAGGCACCAATTCATTTTATAAGCTTCAGGTAGACATCTAATACTAGTTCATTTGATTTTTGAAATTCGATATTAATAGTTGGGATTCATGAATCGCTGGAAATATTTCCCATTTATTTATAGCAATCAATTATTTCTTCCCCCTGGTTTGTGTGTTCTCAGCTTGAGTCAAATCTAAGCCTGTATTGTGAATATTTCAATTGTCAAATATTACATTTACTGTGCCAAAGACGTTTAAATTAATTTATTGTCTTAACCACAGCAACTGATTATAGATCATTCTCCTTCAACGACTGATGGACTGTCCATTATTTTCTTTCTAATACGCGTCATACAGACAAATCTATTGTTTTAATAGTTCTTTTATTGAAAACAACTCAATATAACGTGCACAAAATAATCACCAGGTCATTATTATCACCAACTTACTTTATTAAAATTTTGGATCATTTTGAAATAGCACTCATCTGGAGCGCTTATTACCAGCTCTTCCTCTTTAAACTTCCCGGCGTGTATATGATTATTTCGCCAATATTCATTGCTTTGGTTTACTTCTTGGTTAAATAACGATTGCAACACGAGTTGGAAATTTTACTAGTGTGGGTATGCATATCCATTTAGTTGCGTGATTATCAATTCAAATGAACAAATATCAATTGATGATTTTTTTAATATTCATATGACTTTAAAATATCAATTGATTTTTCAAATGATAATAACCGCAGCGCTGCATTGTGTGTGTCATTTTATGTAAATTATCACATTATTTGTTTTATTTGAAATTAGGTGTGTGTATATTTATATAAATTTTTACTTAGATTCTCGAAAACACAAATTCTAAAATCAGATGGCTATGTCGGGCTTGGGGTCGCGTGGGAACGACAATTGGCGACAACAAAGTTGTTTGCTTAAATCGATCGGATTCAAGTCTGCGTGAGGGGATTTCAGAATTCATGGATCTTTATTTCAAGAAAACTGGAAATCGTTGGAGTGATAGACGTAATTTTCAAAAGCAGCCTGGTCTCTTTTTCCCTGTAGAAGTTGATTATAGTGAGGTAATCATTTTAATTTTAACAAAGTTTATTTTATCCGTAAAATGGTGAGCAAAGTTTTCAAACATAAATTTTATACGCGTTTAATATTCAAATTTTATTTATATGACCGAAGTGCGAATTTGTGTATTTTCTCTTTTGAATTATATGCCTCAATGTAGTTAATTG
>CABFPE010000767.1:276286-293728 GCA_900660155.1 Hofstenia miamia
TTACCTAAAAACCATTAGAGAAATGTCTAATTTTAAAGTTCTCAAAATTAACAATTAATTTACAATTTCATTTTCATGAATGCAATACTTATTTTCCCAATTTTATATTTTCGATAACTCCACTAAATATTTGAATTAAAAGTGTTTTTCTTAAAATTTTCTCATTATTTGTTTATATATTTTATTTTTTATTTCCACTTAATAATTTCCAAATATATTTCTGATTCGCGAAGATGTAAAAAAATTAAAAATATCCCCAATTATAATTCTAGATCACTCTTTTCTATATTCGTAAGTTTTTTCCGAAATTTCGTAAATTTTATCCCAATTGAAACAATAATTTGCTTTATTAAAGGTTTAAAGTAAGACTGCGATGCTCAAATGTTCTAAACCTGGCATGTGCAACTGGAGGCCCGTGGACCCTATTTCTTCTGGATCTTGATATTTTTAAAAATTTTTTTTCAGAAGTAATACTAATAAACCCAATTACCTCTTTGAGGCTTGTGGTACATGTGTCTATCACCTAAATAAATCCGTTTTTCTAACTGCTATAATTCACAGTTTAGTTGTATTTTAGATGAATCTTTATTATAATGGCAAGTTAATATTTTTATATACTTTCAGACAAATTGTTAATTGCTCCTCAAACTTTTCGTTTTTTTTCTACTTGAGCATGATATTCCTGTTTGATCAATCTGATCACTGATTTGGAAATAAGTGTTCTTAAATTAATCATGTGGTTAAAAGGGGTGATTGTCAGGCAATATATGTGACAAAATATTATATTGGCCTAGTTTTTTGCCATTTTTTTCGGCAATTATTAATGGACTCCCATAAGAAATCCTGGTACATATATGCACCATTCTAGTGTAGAGTCATAGATACAATTTAAAATTTAATTTTGGTCGTAGGGTGCTTCTTGCCATCTGCCTAATGCAAATTATACGTTTTTATTACTAAAGCAACTTCAGTTTCCTTATGATCCTTAAATATCAGTCTTATTTCCATTTTTAATTTAAATGCAGTTTTGTTTGTATGTATGACGACATCCATCTTTGTGAGAGTGAGCAAAAAATGGGAATGTTGCACACCTCTCTTCTAGACATATATGGCCTACTCAGCAGAATTAAAAGTTTGAAAAATTCTGTTATTTCTTACTAGGTAAACTATGGATTGTTAACTTCTTACTCAAATTGAATTGAAATATTTCTTTATTCAAGTTCGAATCAAGGGCGCATATTGATTTGTGCACCTATCTAATATAAGGTGAGAGATAGAACTATCAAAGCATTCTGTTTGTGAATGCTTAATGAGAACCTGATTGCAATTTTCGATTAGATTTAAAGCTCTATTCATGAGCTTGATTTGCTACTTGACTCAAATCTGAAAATTCGATTCGCAAAAGCTCATTTTAAAGATTTGATATTTTAGGTTTTACGTTTTCTTTTCCAATGCGCCAGCAAGGACTGTCCAGTGGAATTTTATTGACTTGGACAAAGAGTTTCAAATGCGTTGATGGTGTTGGTAGTGACGCAGTAGTTTTGCTCCAATCAGCAATGGCAACCTATCCTGTAATTTAACTTTTTAGTGGAATTTTATAGAGTACTTATTAGTCAACTCTCTCATTATGTTTTAGGAATTAAGTAAGATATCTGTGGTTGCCATACTCAATGATACTACAGGCGTTCTCGTTGGTGGTTCCTTTGTTAATCCTCTCTGTAGAATTGGTGTTGTATTGGGTGCGTTTTCAAATCTATATTTTAATCAATGAGTTTTTTGCGTAGGGACCGGCTTTAACGTATGTTATCTTGAAGAATCTACTCGAATTAAGAAGATGGAGAACATCGAATCTATTGGTGAATATGTAATTTGATTTGTTTTCTATCATTTCCATTGTTTTCTGAAAAATGGAAAATTTCTCAACTAAATCCTTGATCATTAATTACTATTCAATTTAGGTGATAATCGACACGGAGTCAGGTGGTTTTGGCGATAACCACATTTTGGACTCATATAAAACTCCCCGCGACATTGATGTCGACAATCTATCAAATCACCTTCCTCATATACGTATATACGTTTTTTACATATTCACATTTTCGCTCTTTTTCAGGTTTGAAAAACTCATTTCTGGCATGTATTTGGGTGAAATTTTCCGCCAGTTTCTTTTTGAGGCAGTTAAGAAGCAGATTTGCGGTGATTCGAAATTCTCAACATTTGCAGAGCCATTTTCTTTTACTACGCCTTCACTTACCACTTTGCACAGGTTTGTACTCTGTGTTATCCAAAAATCAATACAATTCATGTTTAAAAATGATCATTTTTTATTGAATAAAAGAAGTTTTGTCATTTTATTACATTGCAGGGCAACTAAAAAATTATTGTCAATGTTTAGTTCTTTATATTATTTTAAAATCTCAATCCTCTAAGTTATTAATTTAGCTGCACAGGCCTTCCTCAAATTAAAGACGTTTTTGCAACATTCATGATCAGCCTATCAGATGAAGAAGCAGAATTTATCAAAACACTTACCAATACCATATTCAAAAGAGCGGCTGGGTTCCTTGCTGCGGGTAACCTTTTTAACTTTTATATTTTTTTAATATCAATATAATTTTTTCCTTTGACTTTTGAATTAAAATATCGGGTATCTAAAAATTGATATGCTATTGCATGTATGGCTAGGAAATTTAAAGCCACCGTTATACAAATGAATTCTTAATGTTTCAGTATAAAAAGAATTTCATCTTAAATGACAAATTGTAGTTTCCAATCATCAAAGCGGTTTAAATCACTTCTGTTTGAATTGCATAATGAAGTCATCTTCCAGTGATCAGTTGCAACAATTGTGTCTCAGTGTAAACATAGTTGTGATTCTAAGATTAAATCACTTCTTGCAATTGGATTACAAGATTTATTGGATACATGACTGTAATGCATATCAGATAAAGCATGATTGGAAAATAGCTTTAAATTTTGTTGATTCTCACTGAATTCTTTTTAAGAAGTAAATTTCTTCCCACACTTTGCAAATAAAATCTATTTCTGATGTCAACAACCTTAAACAAGTGCTGACTTGGCCTTGAATTTATTCGAACACACAATACAGATTGAACAACAGGACATTGTGTCTAGTCAGAAAAGGAGTATGAAATAATTTGCAAGATATTCAGGCTCTGTCTGTTTTTCCTAATGACAATCTTCAGTAGGCTCTGTCTGTTTTTCCTAATGACAATCTTCAGTCTTGGAATAAACGCAGTGCATAAGACTTCAACAGATAAACAAAAGTTGTAATAAATGTTTGTGCGGATCCAAAAACCTATATTTGGAACTATATCTCATTACAAAGAGAAAGTATAATCGATAAGGTTGTAATATTATATAATTTTATCCCTTTTAAAAATGTGCCTTTTTTGTCATTATTCAGATTGATGTTAAAATTTTACTCTTTGATGCACATAGCTCCAACATCAATCATTTGATCCAAAATGATTTTCTATAAATCGCCATACCTGCTCTGTTCAGTGTTTCTTGTCTAGTTCTATTGAAATAGAAGTGTTCAATTTCACTTGAAGTGAGAATTTTTTTCCAGAAATATGGAGGTGACCAGTTATTGTTCTTTACTCAGAGTATATGGCTAGTTTCAGAAATGCCAATGCAAACCCACCATACATACTGATTGATTGTTAACTGGGCAGCTCATTCTTTTANTGGAGGTGACCAGTTATTGTTCTTTACTCAGAGTATATGGCTAGTTTCAGAAAGGCCAATGCAAACCCACCATACATACTGATTGATTGTTAACTGGGTAGCTCATTCTTTTAGAGGGATTATTTTCACTCCAATTGTGTAAATTTTGCTTATTGAGTTTTCCACTTAAATAAAATGCTGCTTTATTTAATAGTAAAGCTTTCATAAAATTCTGGATTGTTTTGAAATCTTGCATATTCTCATAGAATTCACTTCATAGGTTGTTGTTTCTATCACATAAAAACTCGGATTAAATGTGCGTATGGGAAGGAATGAATGTTCTTTAGAACAAGTTCTATACTATTTTATATTCACAATGTCAAAAACAGCTAGCTTTTTGTCATCAGGTGAGGCTGTAACATGTCGGATATTACGATGTATATCCACTTTGAAAGAGCCAGTTTCCAGGAACTTCAAATAATTTATTGTTGACTTTAGTGGTGTTTCTTTTTGAAATTCAACGCCTTTTGTATACAAACACCTATTAAAATCATAGATTGTGGAGGCAGTGCTGTAATAGTTTTCTGTGTTTTAAGTGTTGATATAAGTGAGAAATAGTGTATTTTTAAATACGCCTGTGACCGAGGCATCAAAATGGCTAAACAAAATTTTACAAAATCATTTTAAATTAAATAATTTCACAGCAACTATTCCTTATATGTCATAGACAAAGATCTTTGTGTCTGGGAGTAAATGAAATAACTTGATAGGTAATTTGAGCTTGGATGTAATTCCATGGGCCTATTGAATCTTAGTTGATATTCAGAAGTTCTGTTGTTATTAATCAAAATGTGATGCAATGAATGAGATGGTGATTTCATTTGTTCCAATAGATGATCACATATATTTTGCCTTCTATACAGAGTGCTGTGTTCTTAAGCTTCAATATAATGTAAATGAGGTAACAAAATGTGAAATGCCCTTTTTGAATACTTTCTATTTTTGCTTCTTGATTACTGGTTAGTTGAGTGTGGTCATTTATAAATAATATGAACAATCGAGGTCCTAATTTAGTTCCTTGTGGTATTCCAGCTAATAAAAATTGGCAATCCTATAAAGTTCCACCAGGTCATTTGGCTTCCAAAAATATCATCAACCAATTTTGCTTTGCTTTTTGATACTTGTAAGGAATTCAAAAATAATGATTTTGATTACATCTGAATATTTTGTTTAGACCTCAGTAAAGCTTTTGATCATGTTATTCACTGTCTTGTAATCTCACAATTTATGAAAGTAGATCCAAAACTCTGTCCATTTGTTATTAACTTGGTGAGATCATTACTCATGGATAAAAGACAGATTGTTTCTAAAATTTGAATGACAAATAGTGGTGTTCCACATTGAACAGTTTTAGGTTCTCCCTGTTTTAATTATGGTTACAAGGATCTTACCCTGAAATTGTTAAGTAGACAATATAAGTATTATAGTTAAATGTAAAAGTTCTTTTGACAGAACTGAAGAGGATATCTCAGCAACACTTAATGGGTGTAAGAGAAAAAATTTCATTTTATATAATTCTAAATCTAAAGAGCTACAAATACAGAATTTCAAGGATGTGATACAAGAGCCAATAAAATGAGCATATCTAAATAATTGTAAGTAAGTTTATTGAAAAAGTATATACATCTCTATTCTTTTGCTGCTATTTAACAAGTGCATTCTGATTTCTTTGTTGTGAGATGATGAAAGTTTTTGTTGATTGTTCAATGTCTTTATTTGGCACAGGTCTTTTCAAGCATGGAGGAGAGCCAACTTCATTACATAGTGGAGGATGTGAAATACCTAAAAACACATTTAAATATATTATAATGTAAATTTAGGGTTACCTCTGTCTGTAAGGCAAACCTTGACATTTGTCAATGACATAGCATTTATCATCATATGATGTGAATGATATTTTGTTGGTAGTCTGCACTGCAATTCTGTGATTTGGACTTTGTATCATTGTCATTGAATGTTGAACAATTTCTTTCATATCTAAACTTGATTTGAAAAGATCAAAATTCACCATCTTGACAACTCCCAAAACCCCCTTGGCATTTACCTTCTCATTAAACATGCTGTTTAAAACATTGTACAAAATACATTTTAGATTTCAGAGTAACTACTTGACTAAACACATTATCAACAAGTTCATCCTTAATTTTTAAATATGTTTATTTGTTTTTTCCATTGAATGATGGTGAGTAGTTTAAAAAGTAACAATGATTAGGTAATGAGTCTAAGTCTTGATAGGTCATTCAAGACTTACTTCATATAAAATAGAGAGGATTCTTTGCTTTTTGTTATTTGCCACATATTTTGGCAATTCACGTAATTCGCCAGCAACCAACTCCCCAAAAAGCTGCCATGTGTCTTTGTGTTCTGCCTTAAGTGTTAACAGAATTTGCTCCCAAGTTTCCAAGAAATCATTTTTTAGCTCTTTTTTAACAGGATGAGAAAATTCTAAATCACTCTCCAAATCAATATCATCATCCTAAATTAATTAAAATTATTTTAGACACCAAATAACGGGGAAGAATGCATGGCGCAAGCTGTTTGACGGAGGGTTTTGTGCCATTTGTCCCCTTTGAAATAGAACATTGTTGTATTTCATAGTTTGTCCCCGAGCAGNTTTGGTTTACTTCTTGGTTAAATAACGATTGCAACACGAGTTGGAAATTTTACTAGTGTGGGTATGCATATCCATTTAGTTGCGTGATTATCAATTCAAATGAACAAATATCAATTGATGATTTTTTTAATATTCATATGACTTTAAAATATCAATTGATTTTTCAAATGATAATAACCGCAGCGCTGCATTGTGTGTGTCATTTTATGTAAATTATCACATTATTTGTTTTATTTGAAATTAGGTGTGTGTATATTTATATAAATTTTTACTTAGATTCTCGAAAACACAAATTCTAAAATCAGATGGCTATGTCGGGCTTGGGGTCGCGTGGGAACGACAATTGGCGACAACAAAGTTGTTTGCTTAAATCGATCGGATTCAAGTCTGCGTGAGGGGATTTCAGAATTCATGGATCTTTATTTCAAGAAAACTGGAAATCGTTGGAGTGATAGACGTAATTTTCAAAAGCAGCCTGGTCTCTTTTTCCCTGTAGAAGTTGATTATAGTGAGGTAATCATTTTAATTTTAACAAAGTTTATTTTATCCGTAAAATGGTGAGCAAAGTTTTCAAACATAAATTTTATACGCGTTTAATATTCAAATTTTATTTATATGACCGAAGTGCGAATTTGTGTATTTTCTCTTTTGAATTATATGCCTCAATGTAGTTAATTGTTTTATTCTAATACATTATTATTGAGGTTTTTGCTGATTGTGCTCGGGAAGTGTTTCCCAGAATTTTTTGAAATGATTTTGATCACTTCATTTCAAGTCATCTTAAATACTTCATTTTATTTTTTCAAACCCAGAAAGTCCTCGCGGAGATTCCCTACAAGAAACAAGTAGTTTGCTTTACCTTACCAGGATGGAACACTGCATCATTTTCGATTGCTCAATCAGTCAATCTATCAAGATCATGTTGTGAATTGTTAACGGTTAAGTACCAAGTATTTTGGCTACATTCGGTATACAGAAAACACTGATTTCCAACTACGTACTCTGGTAAATCATTAATGTAAACTAAGAACAAAACAAGGGTTAACTGTGAGCTTTGAGGTACACCACTAGTAATGTCAAGAATTGATGATTTAGTACTACCGAATCTATCACATTGCTTACGATTCGGCAAATACCTATTAGTAATACTATATAGTTGATCTCAAACTCCAAGAGGACGAAATATTTTTAGAAGCACTGTGTGACATACATGATCGGAAACTTTCTGAAGCTCAAAATAAATTACCTTCAGTTCATCTCTGCCTACGTCAACTGATCTATATACAACATCTAAATAAGCAAGGAGTTGAATAACTGTGAAATACTGCTTACGAATGCCGGCCTGACTATCATTCAAAATAGAGGTAGTGTACGTGTGCATCGTAAATAAGCTTTTCACTAGCTTTAATCAATAGTGAAAGCAGAGTGATAGGCTTGTTTGCTGACCTTACTTGAACAATGGTGAAACAAGAAAAAATGCATGAAGTTGGAATAAAAATATCAATATAAACAAAGAGGAAGTATTTATTTAAATGTTCAGCCTGATCGAAAATGCACACTTTTTTACCGATTTAAAGTACTTCATGGTACAAGTGCGAAACTATCTCTCGTGGTGAGTATATTCACGTCGGAATCGGATTGAACACTTCTCTCCAAGCATCCAATTTTTTCTTGCAAGTAATAATGAGTAGGCTTACCAGCAAATTTTCTACGCATATTGTTAAAATGCTTTCGTCGGTGTGATGAATACTCAATGCTGGTATATTCTGACGATGTTTTGTATTCGGTATAAAAGTACCAAGCCAGTCCACATCATCAACATTTCTGCAATCATCATTAACAAAAGGGTTAGATAATATCAAACCACTGAAAATTTCATAATCAGCTTTACAATAACTATAAGACTTTGAATCTCGATCAGAGACGAGGGAATTATCAAGCGTCCTTAAATTCAATGTCAACGACAGAGGCAGATGAATTGAGCAGTTACGGCTTCAAAGTGAAAAGCTATCATGGAATTCCAGTAGTTGTACTCGCTATGTTACCCAATTGTATATAATGATAATTATCAAGTATATCAAAAACACTCTCCTCATATTTGTCCGAGACAGAAAACAGTGTCGAATCAATGGACTGAAAGTGGCGTCATCACACTAATGTATATGTCGTAACTCTGTCATGCACTTAAAGTAATTATTAGTTGCTCCGACCAATGACTGTTTTTGTACGGATTGTACATCACAGCAAAAAGAAAATAGAACGCTCCAAAGCGTCACTTCATCACTTAACTCAAAAACTTTCTAAGCTTTACTGGTAATACGAAATAGCCTTTTTCAGTCCAATTAAAACATCACCGTGAGGAGAGTGTAAAAAACAGAATGATGGTGTGACCTCAAGAGCTCGTACTGAGGAAGAAAAATTCATTGTCACCAGTCATTATGATTATGTCAATCTATGTTAAGAATAGCAGAAGGATGGTGAGCATTTAAAATTTTTAAAAAAATTGGAATTGTCAATACAAAATGGAATATTTTCAAGTACTTGAGTCAGCAATAACCTTTAACACAAACTTTCAACATTACTTTCCAGCACGTTCACCAATAGCTGTGTCTATGTATCAGGATTTCGAAATTTCATAATAGGCTTTGAGAAAATGTCTTGAAATGTGGAGAACAGTTTGTCCTTTATAAGATACATAGGCGGTTTAAGGTTAAAAAGCTTTAACTAGCTTGTAAATTTATTTTTTCACATTATATTTGCATTCATGTTGAAACTCATTTATTCTGTAACGATATGAAAAGGATTTAAATGAATTTATATTTAAATGTCGTCCTTAATGAAAACAAATTCATTCGAAAGTTTAGAGAATGCAATTCAAAATTTCGTAAACTAGTTTCTACTTGATGTTACAAACAATGATAATAATTTTTATGAGTGTTATTTTTTACGCCTTGAGGTTAATGGAATTATAGTTTTTGATATCAATAATTGACTGTGAACTTATCTTTAATATTAATTGCAAGAATGGTTTTTTAACTAGTCATTTAGTCAAGTTCTTCGGAAAATAAAAAGAAAACTAATGTGACAACAGTTAAATCAGAACTTCATGAATCAGTACAAGAAGTTATTAAATTGATTTTCGATGTGGAGAAAATGAAGGAATCGATGAAAGAATTTGAGGTATTGACGATCGGCCTCCTTTTGATACCATTAACTTATATTTAGATTGATCTCAAAAAAATGCCATTGGGAAAACTCAGTAAGAAGCAAATCTATAAAGCATATTCTGTGTTGAATGAGTTAGAAAAGGTGAGCTTTCGAAAGTTGCTTCTTTTCAGTGCAAGATGCTTCCACGTGCAAAATTATATTATCTTGCAGTTGTGTTCTAACGAATTTTAATTAATAACTTGTTTAGCTGTTAGATGAAGCCTCTGTAAATCGGGCATTCGTAATAGATGCCACTAATCGGTTTTATACATTGATACCACATGATTTCGGCCTTTCTAATCTCCTTATCATTGACTCGAAGGAAACTTTAAAGGTTTGTTCTTGCATCGTTTTACTGATCAACCAAAATATAAACCTAAAAAATGTCTGAAATTAACCGAACATATGCTAGATATTAACTTTTTGCTAGCCTAACAAAAGTAATTTTAAAGAACTACTAGTTAATTTTTTATTTGAAAACCAGTATCTATATTTATATTTTCAGGCAAAAAGTTTTTCTTTAGATACAAGTTTTATAAACTTAGTTTAGCCAATGGGTCATATTTGTCCCACACTATAAATTTTATTGTAGTAACTTTTGCGTTTAAGCTGTGTGTTGGTAGGATTAAATGGATAACCGCCATATTTGTAATTCTTCATTCATTGAATAAGAATAGATTAATAACTCTGTTTAAAACATGTACTTTGCGTTTTTGAGGTTTTTTAAAACATATTTATATATTATTATATAATTAAACTACAGCAACTCGGCATTGGGTCAAACAGGATCCAATTTTCATATTCGAAGGGAATACAAAAAACAGCTGTAAAAATCTTGTTTACAGATTAAGTGAAACAGATTTAGTTGTATAAATGAACATTTGTTGACTTAAAGGCCATTGAAAAAAATTGCTAATTTAGGGTTTACGCATACAGATCATTTTGACGGCTGCAATTTTATTACCGTTTTCCTATTCCATGTAAATAGTAGGCGAAACATTAACATTAGTGCGTTTTAGTATTTCCATAAATTTCTATCTTAATTTTATTTTTAAAATACTAGTTTAAAATGGTAAAAATTTCATTGGGTCCATTTTTGGGAAACTAGTAGACCACCGGTAAAATTACTGAGTGATCTAGTTACTCATCAGATAATTTACCCATTGCTGGTCAAGATCTGGACTGACACAAATTGATTTTATCATTCAGTTCAATCACATACAGATAATTATTAATTGTTCCTCAAAGTAATTTCAAGGTCTCCATAATTGCTAATCACGAATTTGTATAATTGTTAGCCCATTTTGGTTAACCATATTCGTTTATTTAAACCCTAATTTTGAAATTTGTCTATTTTAAGCAATTGATTAGTAAAAATAATTTCAAAGCGAATTATTAGCTGTATTATCCTTAAAATATAATATTAACTTTAATAACTTTTGTTTGCCCTAGTGATCAAATAATAACTTCTGACTTTGCGCACGGTGCATTCGGGAATGATTTCTTGATCTATTGATAGAAAACAAAGGCGCGATTTAATGAAACCGCGACTGACCACCATTTTAATACTAAGGGGAAAGAAGAGACGCTCTTCTATTTTGTGATACTTTCAGATTTTGGGTATCTTTATTAGTTTACAAGATATTAGCATTTGAATTTTTTTTCAAAAATTATCAAGGAAAATTTAAAGTTCATAGCCGTTTTAAGGTTAAGATATTGAAGATTAACCTTACCGCCATATTGTTTCGATTGGATTATTATGTAAATTTTTTCCATAAGCATTTGAATGGATTTTAAACTAATAAATACTGTTGTTAAAGCTCAGTAATAAAAAAGGTTATGCATTTAAATTTGGTTTAAGATCAAATTATGGTAATGTAAGTCTGCATTTCGCTTCTGCTAATATATATATAAGCAGAAGCGAAATATATATATATATATATATATATATATATATATATATGGGCCCTTTGTAACATAATAATTTGAACAAAAATTACAAAGTGCCCGAAACGTTCCATTTTCCTTGTGACAAAGAGCCCTTGCTCTTTCGCAAAAAAAATGTTCTCAGTAAGCAGATTGACTGGGAGGTATTAAGAAGTTTATAAATTCCGAAATTAATGCTTCCTCTGCTAACTTAAACGTTGTCGACTAGTTGCTAACAGGTTGATAATTTGACAGTTATTCAGAAGTGACTTCACCAGAGCATTTTTCCAATAACGGGAAATCTGGCTTGAAATAGAGACTGTTGATTATGCGAGTGATATAATGTAACATTAAGGGAATACATGTCTTCAATAGCCGCGTTGGAATCAAGTTAAGCTTGTAAGACTTTTGTGCTGTTTTTTCAAAATTGTTTCAATCTCTGTGGGAAAGAAGACGAAAACGGTTGAACTCAATAACAAAGGAATGTGGTTATGAATACAATTGATTTTGACGAAATTTGGCGATATGCAATTTAGATTTTCATGAATTGTAATGATTTTTTCAATGAAGTATCATATTTCTTCAGCAGTCTTGTAATCATCAGATATTTTCGACGAAACATGGTATTAATGGCTTTCCAGATATCCGACCTACTCGAGTATGAGAATGTTTTATCCTTTCAGTAGTTATTTTGCTTCAGCTCACAAAGAGAATTGTACTCATTCCCTTTCTCCGCATCATAATATTAGTTTTCATCATGTTTATTTAACAACTCCGAAAGAACTGAATCATATTGAATTTCAAGTTAATCGACGTTGAAAAGTCAATAGTTCGAGAGGTCCTGTAGAAAGTTGTAAATATTAAGCACTCTGCAATTGTTTTTTTCTATTGTCACGCGCTCAGTTGGTGGATTGGACCAAAAAAGAACCTCTTCAACGTAGTAATGATCAGAGATGAATATGACATGTGTATCAACTCACTGAACAAGAATGGGGGTTGGTTCGGGCATTTATAAAATCAAGTGCGGGAAGCTCTAGATGAATCTGTCCAAGATTAGTAATATAAAATCCAAATTCTGAGAGAAGTGCAATGCACTTAGCCGATTGTGGAAAGCAATATTAAAGTCGCTTGCTAACACAACTTCACAAAGATAAATCAGATTATTGTGGTCGGTGAAAGACAATATATAGCAATGACAAGACAATCACTTTGTTTTTCTTGCGATAATAGAAATGGATCAGTTTCAACCTTCGTGGGCGATTTCATTTCAATCGGGTTAACTTTCATAACATTACGTGTGAGAGCAGTAAATCCGTCTTCAGAATGATTGGTATTTCCTTTTTTAGAGATTAAATTTTGTCCTCTAGGGCATGATTTTTTCAAAGCAGTTGAACGTTCTACTCGATGTCAGATTTCAGTCATAATAAGTATATCAATCTTTCTTGAAGTAGCCGGTTCATGTATCATAGCCGACTTTATAATTATAGATCGGGCATTCAGAATTCCAAGAAAACAAAAACTACTAATAGGAATACCATCTCCAATTAGTCGATGATTATGCACATATACTGAAAGGAACGAGGAATTCGTATACTTGTTGACATTGGAAAAGTTTAATATTCAATCTAAATCTGGAGATACCACAACTTCACTGTTATCCCTATAAAGCTTCACATTTCTAATTTTTAAAGTACTTTTTGGCACACCCTCCTGTATCAATTCATAGCATCTCTTAAGCAACTTTCTTTTCTATTTATAAATCTATTTTTATATCTCTTTATATACTGGTTTAAGGTATTATTTAAGTAATGTCACTTTAAACAAGACTTCTAACATCCCAGATTGGAGATAATGTAACAAGAATACATCTGGCTTTTATACTAGACCTATCCAATTTTCCCAAACGTTTTGTCAACAATTTTATCCATATGCGATAACATTCCCTCTATTTCAGTTTTTCCAAACAATCAAATCCGCTTACCTAATATAATCCATCAATTTTGAGCATATAATGATTGTCAAATTCTGTTTTTAAAATTTTGTTTACCACTGGTTACACCATCTATTGATGTAAACTTGGATAAATTTTTCATTTTCCAAGTCAAATGCTTCTACTTTAACATCACGAATCTTTACCAAAAGGTCATTAGTTTCATTAGATATTACTTTACTACGATAATCTTTTTTACCATCTTTACCGCAATATTTACAAAACGTTAAAACATTGTCACTATACTTCATGAATTGTATACCATATTCATCAAAACAAGCGCAAGTAGACAAATGGAAATTCGCATGACAGTAAACGCATTACCACGTTTTTGGATGCAAATGTGAATAATGAATAGCTAAATTTCTATCAATTGTTCTACGCCTTCGAATTCTTCAACGTAATAAATGATTTTAGAATTTATTTTCGTTTTCAACTTTAGGAAGCACTGTCTTAAACATTTTGACAATATCATTCCGTAGCTTATTGAGGGCATGACTGGCAAATACTCCCACTTTAATGGCATGTGTTGTAATAAGCCTTAAATAACCCAGTACACCTATTTTTCTTTTTCACAATAATAAAATTACAAGCAGCGTGCATGTTCTATTTCCTAATGAATTATGAATTACCAAAATATGATTCGTTTAAAAAGCTATTTGTGTCCTTTTGTGTATGAAATGTTATTTAACATTTACAATATTTCAATGTTTGAAATTTGTTCGCTATTTTAAATCATCGCAAGAAATTGGCATTTCATATGCTGACCATTGTTTTTTCACACCTGTACTTAGCAAATTCCTCGTGATATTGGAACTACTGGACTTAGCTAGAATTGGATCTGCTAAGTCAGACGCACCTCACTAGGCGTCAGGCAGGGTATTAGTAACCAATCCCAAGTCTACTTGTGAGAGACAAATCATTTACTTACAAATTTAAAAAATGTCGTATTATGTTGACTTTTAGAATATTGTTTTTTATAATTTAATACCCATTTAGAAAAAGATTGAAATGTTGGACAACCTTCTTGATATTGAGGTTGCCTATAATCTGATGAGTGAACAAAGCGCTGAAGCCAATCCTATCGATATCAATTATCAGAAACTCCGATGTGACATCACAGTTTGTATTCATTTATTGAACTTCAGTAACTCCATTACTTAGCCAATCAGCAAAGATTCTGAAGAGTTTGATATGGTCAATGAGTACATTAAAAAAACTCATGGTGCAACTCACACTTACTTCACTCTTGAAATGCTTGATGTATGTTTCTTTTTCTCATTGAATTTCAGTCTATATGTAGATGATTATATAGGATTATGTAGGATTGCACAGGAGATAACATTGTTTTGACAAAATAAACACTTGGTAACCATCCATTTTTTAACTGAATTTATTAGTTTAAAAATTGAATCTTCGGATTGCAACCCTGTTTGAGCCTAGTTGTCAGCACCAGTGTACTGTGAATTGAATTGCGTGAATGAAATTGGTATCAGTCTACTATCCCACAAATGTATTTAGTGCTTGTTAATATTCATAATTTTTCAGCGAATTCTATAAATTTCCAGATAAGTTATTTTAACGATGAAAGAAAGATGTGTTTAGTTTAGAGTTACAATACAATATCCAAATTAAGCTTTCCATAAGTTTTATCCATACTTCATTTCACAATTTAAGTTTTGTACAACGCATAAATGCATTTATTCTTTAACCAGTAACAGGTATTAAATCTCAGCAAAATTTTTGTGATTGCCAAATAGTGAAATCCTTTAACCGTACAAAATCATAGTTTCTTTTAGTTTGTAACATTTTTTGAAAAATTATTACTCATTTATAACTCTTTTTTTAGCTATATGCTTTGGATCGAAATGAAGAAAAAGCATTTTCAAAGTGGAAGGATATTGGAAACACCATGCTTTTGTGGCATGGAAGTGGTAGAACCAATTTTGGTGGTATTCTTAGTCAAGGTTTGCGAATTGCTCCACCTGAAGCGCCAGTTGTATGTTTTAGATAGTTTTTTTCACATTCCTTTTAATATCAGCAGTTTTCATTTACCTTGATACTTTGTTCACCTTGTGGCATAGGTCTTTAGCATGACCCATTGTTAGTGGAATTTGATATTTGAATTATAGATTTTACATTTTCAATCTATTTCTAAATTTCATCATATTTATATCTAGAATTATGACATAATTTCCATCATATTAGTTTTTTTTCTATATGTCCAGCTTACTTTCTGAAACAATGTTTTAAGATAAGCAACGTTAAAAATATTCCCCATAATATATAAAAGAATTCTGATTGTATATATCTATCGAAACGAAACCTGTTAGTTTTTTTACACTCTTATTCTTTCAACTAGTATTATATGTATAAAAATTTGACTTTGGTTTTAGTTTTAATGCACTCGTTTTTTTGCCTAGTCAATATTAAGTAAGCAGTGCAAATGCTTATGACATAATTTACCTATTTTTAGAGTGGCTACATGTTTGGTAAAGGTGTTTACTTTGCGGATATGGTGTCTAAAAGTGCACAGTATTGTCGAACCCACTCTGGAGATGACGTTGGTCTTATGTTATTGTGCGAAGTAGCTTTAGGAAATATGTTAGTTTTCATTTTTCAGTTTTCATTTGCAATTTAATAATATTAGAAAAACTGCATTAATTTTTGAAAACATTAAAAATATATTTGTGTTCATTATAATATTAAATGGGAATATTTACACAGATAAAATCGAAAGACAAATCAACATTGATATTTTGCTTTAACTTGAAACATTCTTTAAAAGGAAAATCGTTTTTCCACATTTACAAAGAATGTTCTCTAAGTCTATCAGCAAATTTGAAAATCGTGAGGCATGGACAGGTCTATTGGGGAACATGCTTTAATACAATGCTGAAAATTTCTAATAAATGTATCGCTGTGGTATTACAGTCTATCGAAGAAATATAATTTTCCATGAGAAAACATTGTTTACAGCATCTCAACTTGTCTTATTGATAAAACTTCTGTCTTTCTTTGATTCATGAGCAAATTTGGATAAACCCTCAGAAATGATTAACCTCACTAAATAATGGAAGAAATTTTAACTTCAGCCCTTCCACTTTTGAAATAGAATGATTCAATTAAAACAAATTACAGAATCATCTAATGCTGAATACTTTTCTCTGCTTTTCTTTTGAATATCTCTTAAATCTACACAGAATTTACCGCTATTTGTTTGTGCGTATTTAAGAAAACATTTGTCCATTTTAATGTATAAATAACAACCGCAGAAATTGTGCTTCATGTTTTTTTCGTAGTGAATTCTGGTTTTGTTATGGAATAACTTTGTAATTAAAATTTTTCATTTCAACTGCAAGTCTATTGCAGTCGGATTCTAATTCCTAAGATACGTTTTTTGTTCTAATTTTGTTTTTTTAAACTCAAATCGCTACGGCTTTCATCGATGTGACTCGGTATAATATTCCATTTAAATAACTGTAAGGTTTTCGGGACATAAGTAACGTATTGTGAGAAGTTCTTGTAATTCTTTATACAGAGATTAAATCCAAGCAACTTTTTATTAATGAGATTAGCGCAATTTATAAGTACATTAATAAATCTATTTTTAGGTTTGAATTAACTTCTTCGAAGTACATCACAAAACTTGCCAAGCAGTATCACAGCACGAAGGGTAGAGTTTTCTTTTCTACTTTTATTATCTAGCATTGCAATTTTAATTAGATTGTTATGTTTAGTTTTATTTTAATTAAGCAGCGGAATATTTTCCAACATTGCATGTAATTAGTTGTAGTAAAGGTTCTTTTATTAAACGTAAATGCATCTATATATATATATATATATATATATATATACCAACTTTTGTAGGAAGGTATCTTAGATATATTTTAAAAGATGTTGAAGTATTACTCATTTAATTTGTAGGTCTCGGATGCAACCAACCGGCCCCAGA